>DWLS01004128.1:0-14483 GCA_018246255.1 Pachliopta kotzebuea | reverse complement strand
AAGAAAAGAGTGAATAGGCATTTGCTAGGTTGATGCGCCTTACCATCATCGACCACATCTTCACTTACCACCAGGTGCGATCGAGGTCAAGCATTAACCTATACATACGTATAAAAAAAAAAAAAAAACCTCCTTCAAGGTCGACAAAGCAGTCATAAACCTGTGGGTGTTGTTACTATCCGTTAGCGTCAGTAATCACTTCACGTGTACTTTGTCCAGTTTCACTTTAAAAAAAAACATGATAACCGATGATGATGATCCTTGTTATATTTGCATACTACAGCTTGGCAGATTTAAGCATTATTTTACTACTTGAAGAGTGTCCGAGAGAGAAAGTCCGTCATCAGAGCTTTTTGAAATAAAGTAAGTAGTTCAGGATGTAAACGATCCCACACAACACCATCTCTGATAGAAAGTCCGTCATCAAAGCTTTATAAAATAACGGAGGTATATAATTCGGGATGCAAGAGGTCCCAAACAATATACAGGACTCAAGCCAACCTCAACTTCTGTAAACCCTACTAATTAACTAATAAGGCTCCGGGTCGCCGCCAATTCTTAATGGGCCAGCGTGGTGGTATACGGCCCAAATCACCTAACAATTGAAGAAGTCAATCTCCAGCAGTGGACATATCTTTTACTTTTTTTGTTGGTAGGTTTCCGTTGCTTCATACTCTCTAATAGTTTAATACAAACACAACCTATTTGTACGATAAAAATCATTATATACTATAACTAGCGAAATTACTGTGGTAATGAGACCGGCATTGTAAATACATCTTCGTATGATGATTGGAAAAGGTTTTACTTTGATATTTATATAGATTTCTAGAAGGATCTAGCTAATTGTATCGTGACGTCTACCATCCAGCGCCTCACAAGCGATCCAAAGCATTTCATAGATACGGTGTTGCCATGAACTAATGATCCACTCGATAATTTTTTCCCATCAGCCGCCTCCGCTTAATCTCCGATCGTTTGACACATATGAAGAAGCGTTTTTTTTGGCCCAAATCAAGATTGCGCCCGATACTTGAACATAGACGTCAAATTGCGGCAGAATGGGGTTTTATCTTGATTTCAGTTGCTGGGCCAGGAAGTAATGGGCGAAGGCGGAGAAATTATTACTTGACACAATATCACTATCCTATATATTTATAATGAGATAATATATTTGTAATGATATTGTATGTGCTATATGTATTTAAGAGGCCAAGGTTCGATTCCCACTGGACTTGAGAAGGAAACTAGTAAGGAAATCGACCAATCGTCTTCTGGTTAGTGTCTATAAATGGCTTTGACCATTTCCTTATGAGGAAGGACTCCGTGTCTCAATAGTGGGAATATTAAGAGCTGTGTATTATTGTTATATATTAATTCAATTTCAAAATACAGCCCCAGTTTCTGTTAGCAAGAAGGATTGTATAAACACTTATTTTCCAGTTTAAAGAGCCTTCTCCTATAAAATTACTGCCGGAGTACGGCATTAATTTGAATTGATATTAGCAATTTTGTTATATCTGTGCAAGTATTCTTAACTTCTTTCATCTCTTCCACCCATAGCGTTGGTGAATCAAAAAACTTAAACTAACTTAGTGAGCAGTAAACGAGAAACGTAAAGCATTTAGACATTAGTGTTGCTATTGACTTACAATAATATATATCCAAACAATATTTTTATATCACACAGTAATATAGTTGACCAAATTCCCCTATATATCATTTATTAAAACAGTTCTGTTTCTAGTTTTGTACTTTTGTTTTTTACGTACAATTATTCCCGTACTAATACAACATGAAGATTTAAAGAAAGAGCGTATTATTTCCTCTCTCAAGGTCGGCAACGTAGTCACTACATTTCAAGTGTTGCGACTGTTCATAGGCGTCACTGATCACATACCATTACGTGAACTTTTCGATTGTCCACAAATAAAAAATTAATATTTAAATATGACGTTGAAATCTTTTTAACTGAAGAATCAAATCAATCCAATTACTAACACATTAAGCTCCAAACACTCGGTTATGAGTACATAGGGTTGTTAGTAGCTGAATCTCTAACTTTGATTTGAAAAAATTATCGATTAATTTTGCAGTTTTTCATATTATAATAATCGCTTAAATAGAATCAATCATTTATAAGTATTTAAACAAGATAAGCTTTTGAAAAAATTTGTTTCTTTAAATGATATTCCTCTATATATAAGACAATAACACTGGTATTATTTTAAGTTTGACACAGTGAAATGATTATTTATTACACCAAGTTCCATCCTCACCACCTGGATGACTGCTGATCTTGCACTTTGCGGATTAAATGCCATATACAAATACTTTGTGGGATCAGTTTTCGTCAATGATATCTCCGAACCAATTATGACATTCAAGATAAAAGCGTACCACTTCCTCCTTCAAGATCAGCAGCGAAGTAATCACATCACGTGTACTGTTCACTCGTTTGCCAACTTTAGGTATAGTAAAAAAACGCTTTCGCCTACTCGCCCCTTGTCGCTAGGCCAGTGGCCTCAGTCCCAGTAGCCCGCCGTCGGCAGTACAGATATTAGAGCCGATACACTGCGTAATGACTTGTAGTTTTACATTCTCACGGTAATCCCTCGTGTAAGTCACGGAGGCCGCCTCGTGTGCTCACAATAAAAACGATTACACGCCTCGCAATATCATTTAACATAACATGCCTACCACCACCACCACCAGCACCACCGTTAACCACAATTATCGTACAGCTCTACTCTCACGAATAGTACACACACATCGCTCTTCATATTCAAAACTATAAAGCAAAAGTTAATTTTTTTATCTAGTATGAACTTTATATAGATTTTATATATACTAAGTTATTATTATTTTGTTTTTATTTATATATTTCAATATTTATTGTACTTTAAAATTTCAAAAGTTGGTCTTAATGCTTATGGGTATTCTTTAGCAGTCAACTTAGAGAGTGAGATGCTAGTGTTAAGTGACGGAGGAATCTTAAACTAAAGATAAAATAACAATCAATCAATAAAAAACTTACACATATATGCATACTATTAACATTTCTGAAAAGTATAAATATATGTATATATATATGCCTGTGAGTATTTACTTCTCTTGTATTCTACTTATTACAACTATTGTATTACTACTAACTTTTAATATAATAAGCAAAAATTTTTGTTAAATATACATATGTTACTTTATTTTTATATATAAAGTAATATATGTATATTTAACTTAAATTACATAACAATTCAATACATATATAATGTTTGTCAACATCCGATCTCATAGAATTTCATTATGGAATAGTACTTTGCTAATAATTGTTATACATATCTACCTACTAATGTCTTTCCTTTCTTGTCGTGTGTCCGTGCAGAATGGAATGTCGCTATGCCAACTTAATGGCTGATATATGCTATATATATATCTGGTAACGTTTTGAATTTATTAATTTTAAATGATTATTTTTTTTTTAGTTGCGATCGCAACGGGCAATAACTAGTTAATGTTGAAGTGGTCTATTGTATTATTTTTAAACCATTTATTTATTCCCTTAAGAATCCTTGGTTAGTTTGGGCCAAGGTCACAATTCATTATTTATATACTACTACCTCACATTATTACCTTATTATATAGCATTGTTGGTACATTAGAATGAGGTGTATGGAGGCGATAAAAGCCGAAGCAGCAGCGGCGGGCGCTGCGTCCGGTTCAGCCGTTGGAGGCGAGCTTTATTTTTTTGGAAGTTCTTTAACATACCGCCAAAGCGCGCCGCGTCCCCTGCCCACTGTTTACTGACCACCTTTGCGGCACAAAAAGTCCAGAGGTTTCCACTTTTTATACCAATAATGGTCTTAAAATGTTTGCATTGGACGCTTTGGATCGGACGGCGGCCGCGGCGCCGGGACGCCGTTCACTTATACAGCAGACTTTAATTTTAAAAGTTTTCTCTTCTCCAACACCGCGTTTGGCGTGCTTAGCCTCCATTAAGGATAATTAATTTAAATTTTAAATGAACGCGCCAGTTTTTGTGTGGAAATATTTAAAGCCTTTAATGTTTACGTTTTGTTCAAAGTCAAGATTGGGAAAAAAAAAATCCGATTCTCATTATTTTCCTCTTTAAAAACTTAATACGTATTATATTAAATAATAAATAATTCTTTATTTGAGACAAAAGATCCATATTGGGTTAGTAGAAGTTAGTAACAGTATACAGCTTATTTATTTAGTTATGTTAGTTACAAAATTCTAAAACTTATCTTACATCAACAAACATCCCTCACGACTTCCCTATAAGAAGTTTTCCCCAATGGTTTTTAAGAGGGCAATCAGGTCTAGCAGTATATCATCAAGATGATATACTAAAACATATATTATATTCAATTAAAGCTTGATCTGAAATGTTAATTAGGTTCACTTGTTTTAAAATAATATTTAACTTCTCATAGATGTCTAAAGATCACTCTCTTCGTGGGTCTGGTATTATAAATATATTCATTTGTACGGGATGAATTAAATATGTGTAACTGGTGCTGTTTCATACTAAGTCTCTTCTTCGCTTTTCTAATTTCTGCTTAAACTCTGCTTCCTCCAGCCAGAATATTTAGCTAATAATTAAAGATATGAATTGTGGTGTTAATGATGACATCTGTAATACAAAGGAAGGTAATGTATTTCTGCTATCTACAAACTGGATCTGTTTTCGATTCTCCAAAATTAGTTCTCGAAGGGAAAATTCCTGGAAAATTCCATCTGGAAGATAAAGAAGAATGTGGTTTTAGGACATAAGAGAGTAGACAGATTTTGAGTATTCTTCATTGAAAAGACTGGCACAGTATCGATATAGTTTTCTCCAACTGACCGCCTAACTTCATTTTGAGGATGGCACTCAATGATGATAATGATTGATGCCGAACTGAACCCATGTCCCATTTTAATATATGTTTTGATTTAGATTAGTGTTTGGTTCAGTATGCTGCCGTCTCACCGCTCGTACGTAGGTTGAAACCCGTTTGGACAAAAAACTGTATTAATCACACCGAGGTAAGGTACCGTGTAAGTTTCTAAATGTCAACGGAACCCGATTGAAAGTCAAAAACTTGTATGAGAATCGCGTAATACGATTTCGATTATATTTGATATCGAATTTATATGAAGTCGTGATAGTTTAGTTTGTTCAAACCCTATGATTCCACTCCGTAAGTGTCGGTTTGGAATCCTTCAATTTATTTGCAGTTACTATAACACCTACTATCACGTACTCTGATGATGAAGAAGAACATGAGGAAACCTATATACCTATGTGATGACCAATCATCGGACTGCTATGTGGAATGGAGAAGGCAATGCCAACACCACTACATTATAACTATAAAGGAAGTCGTGTAGTTTACTGCATGATAACCACGACCCTCATTCATAAAGAAATATGATGTATATATATTTGATATCAATTTCTCATATTATACAAGTCTGCCGAAGATGGTGAAGCTGGACCAAAACACAACTCTCATATGTTCACTTGAAAAAACTAAATCATTATCCAAACTCCACCGCAGTTGGAGTTGGAGTTAAACACCTCCATATAAAAGCTTTAAAGCTCGACCGACAATTCTTCATTATGTTGTACAAAAGAATTATACGTACTCTACTGTCAAACAGTATTGTGCAAATATTACTGTGTTCCGGTTGGTGTGTTGTATGATAGTGAAATTACTGGAGTAACGAAACAACTTACATCTTGAAGGCGAGAGCAATGTGGTGCTATGTATACAGTTTTATTCATCATCATGTTATGGGTAAGCGTATTACTTATCACCAGGTGAACACTTTCCTCGTCTCGTCACCTCGTGAAATAAATAAAAAACAACAGCTTTCGGAGATAGGTGACTTATCAGGTGTACTCTCTTTATCAGTGCCACGTTATGATTAAGTGTCAGTTGAATGCTTTGAAAAACGTATTGAAGTATTCATTGTTACCACGGTACAGTTAGGTGTATGTAATACCCAATGAAAGTACATAAATGAAGCGATCATCGATCTAATGACGTCATCAGTGTGGATAAATGGAGACGTGAGAGGTCCTACAGGGCGCGAACCCGGGACCCCACGAAGCGCTACTTATGCGGGGGCCCGCTAACTGTCCGCAAACAGTTGGCAGTCGGAGAAGTCACAATGAGGCATTTGGTGCTCGGGCGTTTGTTACCCCTTTTTTTATTTGGCTTAACCATTACCGCAGCGGAGGTAGTCTTTAGCCGCGCCGCGGTAGTACTCGCTAATTTTAAACGGCCGTCCTTCGCAAACATCGCTGGGCCAACAAGGCGCCCCCTAAGGGCCACAATCCCGTGATCGCCCACAGCACTGCCGGCGGACGGTAGGCGACCCACCACCGTCCCCACCACGCCACTCTCGACCATAACGGCGGTGTGCGTCGATTTGAACATATTTGTATTGTTATTAGCGTGGTGGTATTCAATGTTTTATTCGGTTGCGAAGGGACGCTGTGCGCGGGGTTGTACAAATCTATTTGTTTAACGAGACCGTTCACAGGAATAAAATAACTCCAGACCTACATATACCTAGACAGAACTTACACAATAAACACTGAATTATTCTTCGTCGTGATCAACATGTGCAATGAACCACACGACTTCTTTGTCAGTTATAATGTAGTTGTGTTGGCATTGCCTTCTCCATTCCACATACTAATCCTACTACGAATTGTCATCACATAGATATGTAGGTTTCCTCATGTTCTCCTTCACAGTTACAGCACGCGATATTATACTAACAGCACATAAATTGAACAATTCATTGGATCTACCGAATTCAAACCCGACACTTGCTGAGTGAAAGAATAGAGTTCAAACCACTAGGTTATCAAGAATGCAAATACAGAATAGACATCTTAATAATTCCCTGCTGTGACCTCGGATAATCACAGGGTATACTTCGAAATGTATTCTTATAAATACATGTAGTAAAAGAATGTAATATGAAAAACTAGGAATATAGAAAAGATAATAAAGAAAGGAAATAGCATAAAATGATAAAAGAAAACAAAGACCCTAATCCAAAACACGAAGGAAGAACGGTAGAAATATCCTTGATACATCTCAGTTGCCTTACCAAGAATTAATTCAACGAAAGCTTAAGCCCAGCAGAGATCGAACCCAGGTCTCCGCGATTCATATAATCCCTTCTTCACCAACAGCTGCAAATCATCACCAGTTAAATATGCTATGACCCTCACGTAAATATCACCAAGTTAATTAATGTGCCAACAGATCAATTAACATTCCAACATCAACCTTGAACCTAACAACACTGTCGCTAAACCCGTTTCTTGAACCGATATCACCAATTTTATATTCACACTTTCTCTCTTTCGATATTTAGTTTTTAAAAAAAAAATGTGCCTAATTCTTCTAAATCGTATATCCTCATGACTGAGGGTCGTCGTCATCATGTGTCAACCACAGGATGACTTCCTTGCCAGTTATAATGTAGTGGTGTTGGCATTCCCTTCTCCATTCCACATAGCAGTCCGATGAATGGTCATCACATAGATATAGTTTCCTCACGTTCTCCTTCACCATGAAAGCACGTGATACTAGGTGTTATACTAACTGCATATAAATTGAGAAATCAATTGGTGCAAGCCGGATTCGAACCCGGTACCTACAGAGTGGAAGGCGTTCAAACCACTAGGATATCACAGCTTATGGATCCATCATTTGAACTCATAGATTATTTACTAGTGGTCCCTTCTCTTGCTCTAGCGGATGCTGTCATCGCTGTCTTCCAACTCTCAATATGAAACTGGTGTGTTCTGGTGACCAAGGTTTATTAGAATCTCGTTGATCTTCATCTGTTACTGGAGTTAAGGGTTTGTTACTTTTACCATCAGGTCCAGGTTTAAAATCACGACGGTACGATCTAGGGTTTTTACTATACGGTTGATCAGGTTTTTAGAATTAATTACTTTTTAATTACTCCTAAACTGAGTTAGGCTATGGATGTTCTTCCAGTGAATAGTGAACTCTTACTTCAAAGAGTCATTTTAGTCATTTTACCATAGCCTTAACAAAATGACTACTCTTGATGCATAATTACATAAACATAAATTACCATATCGACCAACTTCCGATCTTATCTACATCTAACAAGATCACGCGATATCATTAGATTATCTTCTTGATAAATGGTAGGGGAATACAGCGTAATGTGAGATCCAGCATCACATAGCGCTCATGTTAAATTTTAAATGTACGTTGTAGTTTACTAGCTACAGCATTCTTCAGACTGGGATATTATGATATTATTAGTGTTTATAAGGCACTGAAGATAAAGAATGATGTGTAGGATAGAGTAGCTTTAAAATTGAGAAAGAGTAAGAAGGAGTCGCAAGGATTAAACATACATTACAATAGATCTATGTCTATTATAAGTCTATAGTTCTAAGAGTCAGTTGGAGTAATTGAATACAAACAGTATATAAGAGAGCTATGTCTTTAAGTTTAGAATATCCATCGCTTGAAATGATTATGAAAAAGAAAAGCACAGATAGGTAGTGATTTTTTATAATTTTGTATGAAATAGAAATAATTAAACTATTTGCGGATATTGTAAGAACCCTTTCACACAAGAGTTTAATATAAATCCGAGGTAGGTGAGAGGTCCGGTTGTTGAGAACTCGGCGGGGTCTGTAAGGTTGTGGGTATGCCCTTACACGGGCCGGGGTCCGCCTGCAGAGTATTTCACCGCGGCTACCACCGATGGTAATCGTCGTGAAGATAAGCCTGTATTCTTGTTGCGCCGGTGTCTTTGTGAGGCGCCCTTTGCCGCGTCTCAACAAACCGCCAGCTATACGATTATTGGATACAGGGCTGCGATGGCATTACTTTAAATTTTTTAACCAACCAAAAAACAAAGCTGTAATAATTTTAACGCGTTCCTCTCCTTTTTAAAAGTTATTGTGTTTATATATTTTATAAAATGATATAATATATATATTATATCGCGAAGTAACGAGCATTAAATTCTAATAATTCCTTAACATGACACATCAAATCATTCTTTGTTTATTATATAGCTTTTCTTCTTCTTCTTCTTCTTTCTCCTGCCCTGGTCCCACTTTATGTAGGGTCGGCACAACATGTTCTTCTCTTCCAGTCTCGCCTATCAGCCGTCATCTCATAGGTCAACACACAATCTATCCATCTTTTCTTAGGTCTACCTCGACCCACATATCCCTCCACAATCACATCTAACATTCTTCTTGTTATATGACATTCATCCCTTCGCATATGTCCATATATATAGCCTTTATTATCGAAATAATTTTACAGCATTGTTTTTACGAAAAAATATTTAAGTAGTTAAAAGATATAAAGTTAAGCTTAAATTTACAGTATATTTGATTTCGGTATGTCTTACGGCAAAGGCCTCCTACAACATTTCATTCTTTGTTTACTCAAACTTTAATTCTTCTTCATAAGAAAGAGACGGTTTTATAGTACTTTCCTTAATCTCTAAGAAATATTGATTTATTACCGGTAACAAAAAAAATATCTGTGACAAACAAATCCTTAACTTTTCTTTTCTTTTATGCGACGAGACGAACAAGGCGTTCACGTGATGGTAAAGGATAAGCTTGTTCATAACATGACGATAGTTAAGATGGTATACAGTACACATTGCGCTCGTCACCTTAAAATATAAGGTGTTAAGTACCTTAGTAATATTACTATATCCTAGTAATGTTTAGGAGGTAGAAATAGGAGCTGCGGTGGTAATTAGATTAATAAACTACTGGTCTTCGAGGAAATCTACATATAAGATATACCTATTTTATTTCATTAAAACTCTAACTTAATTGTTATGTTAAAACTTATAATAACTTTAATTATATTTGACAGTGAACTTAATACAATAGATTTTTAATAGTATCAGCTTCATAAAATACGTATATAGTCATCAATCATGAGAAGTGTATTTCCGCTTTAATTCCTTGCTTTAATATTAATTGTAAATAAAAACAAAAACTTTAAATAATAACAAATTAAATATATATGTTATTATTAATATATTAATAGTGTTGACTTTATAAATAATAACATATATAGTGAAAGAAAATAATATCAAAGTCGTACTCACTGATATCCAGTTACTTTATAAGGCATCGATTAAAAATACATAAAATTATATATCTATATATTATATATATGAGAAGCCTATTGAATTTGATTAATCATTCAAATTAGCCCAGTTTTCGTAAATATTTACATTAATTAAATCTGTTGCAATTAATATTCAAATACGGTGAATGTTAAATTTATATGGAGAATGTCGTCAGGTCTGTATATATGTATGTATAGAGATATAACCCATCGCCTGTGATCTAGACCTGGATGCTGTAACCCTGGGTGTGGGTGATGTGGATGCCTTAAGCCACTACAATGGTTGTGAAGGCTTCATCGGTCCCAGAGCTCGAGGATCCGGATTTTGCAAGCTGAACTATATAAGTATAAGGAAGAGGAGAAAGTCAAAGGAACAAAGGATTAAGGAAGTGTCAAAGAGATTTAGGTGGGAAGGGAAAAGAAGGGAGATAATGCAGTAGATACTTATATATGTAAACTATACTTTATTATATCCGTACTCTCGCCTGTGCTGTACTGCTTGTTTATTATATATCATCAGCTGATAGATATCCACTGTTGGAGATAGAGCTCTTCCAATAGTTTCACTATTTGGGCCTTTACATTGGCCCAATGCAAGTGAAGAGTCAAGGCTTTGTTTGTTGATTACCAGCACCACGAGAAGGTGATGTTGGCTTGGGTTCCGTGAGTTATTGTATAGGATCAATTACACCCCATTATATATTGGAGATTGGAATCCAGTTCAGCATCTCTTACATATATATATAACAACTGGAATGGTAACTCGATGTAGTATGGTAATTGAACTAAAGAGCTTCGTTACTAGTCAAGCTTTTAACCACGGTATCAACAAGGTATTCGTATGTTATATACACTAAATTAAGTTCATGATAGTCATATGTTAAGTTCGTAATCGGAAGTTACTTTAATAAGCTACAATTACTTTCAAACCGGAACAGTTAAGTTCCCTCAAATATAACTTTAATACGGTGACTATAAATAACTAACAATATGATATTAAGACAGTTATTTTTTCTTATTCCATGAAATCGACGATCACTTGATAAGAAGTGATATGTTTGCTCAATGTGATCATCACTTATAAGTCAGAGCAGATTATGTGACAATGACAATAGGAGAATACTGTACTATATTTTAATAGTCGTCTTTCTTAAAATTTTAAGTCTCGTTACCTCAGTAATTTTACTATCATACAGCACCTTTCAAACCGGAACACAGTAATGTACTGTTTGGTGGCGGAAGTAGGAACTGCGGTAATACCTACCTAGACCAGTTTCCGGTAACCACAAATATTTATGTAATTTATAAAATATTTCCACTTCAAGGTAAAACAAAGTAAATAATCGTTTATTAATGCTAATTTCCATAATTAAAACCGGCAGCAGAACTTAATTATAATATTCGATAAATATGTATATCTAAGCAGACGAGAAATTATTTAAGTAATACTTATCGCAACTTGTTTACAGCTTGGTATTTACATTTGTACGTTTATTAGCGTTTCAATGTAACAAGTAATGCAGGCGGGGAGCGGGTAGCGGGTACTACACACACACTACCCACATACAACATAGTAATAAATACATATATATAACTAACCAAAACACAGCGGAAATTTTTCTGCCATTAAACTATTGCTATGGAAAGATCCTCGAGGTTAAGCCAACATGGTGATGAAAACTAGTTACCTGTATTCTTAATACTGCAGAGACGTTATCAAAGGAGGCAATTAAATAGATTAGTGTGACAGAAGTAAGTACAAAACTATCAAATGGAAAAAAAGAAAAATATAAGGAATATGTAAATTACAAAGAAAATAGTAAGCAATGTAAAGAAATAGTAGGAGAAAGAAAGAATAGAGAGATAGTACAAATCAATCTTTACGGGGAACGTAATTAAACAAAGCGGTTGGTGGACAAAATTAATAAAACAGCAAAAAGAATAGTAAAAAGAAGATAATAACAGAATAAATTCTATGAAAATTAAAATTGTAGTAAGAAATGACGATGAAAGAAAAGTAAAAGTTATAAATATAAAGATGCGGTGAGTTTGTTATGAGAGGCGATGACTGAAATGAGAGATATGTATCAAGAGAAGGAAAGATATAAAAATGTAAAAAGGAAAAAGAGAAAAGGAAAAATAGGAATATAAGAAAATGAAAATAATAGACCAAAACACGATGGGGAACTTATTCAAAAATTAAAATATAAGGAAGAGGTAGAAGAAAATGAGAAAACAGAATATGAAAATTAATAGACCCTTAACCAAACCAAAAATGAGAAATGCAAAAATAAAATTGAAAAACTTATAAACGTCAATGATGTTGATGATTAGAAAACATTCTGATTTTCAATTATCAAAATCTAGATAGAGGATAAAAAAACCTCTAATTGCTATAGCAAAAACATTACTATTTACCAGTTAGAAGGTAGCTACTGAATATATCATACCAAGGCATTACGTATCTATCTATCTTTTCTGTCTCATTTGGAAGTGGAGCTGAAGAGGTTGAACCTTGGAGATAGGTGACAAATACATGGTGTAGCTCAGGGTAAAGGAATACCATATACCATTACCGTTCACCATGTCATCACCATCATATAGTTAAAAATATTGAACGAATAAAGACTGCTGAGTACAATATTTCTGTTTCTTGTGTTATTGGAGTCTTTGACAGAAGATTAAATAATTTACTTCTAGACTAGATGGTACATTCCTGACGTTTAATAAATGAACTTTTGTTCCTAGATTGAATAAAAATTTTAACCATGTTTAAGTTATATGTTTATTTATTTATTCTTTATGTACACTTACACGTATATATATAAAACAATACTATTTAATAAGTAACATAGTGTCACAAAGGCGAGCTTAACCATAAAAAGAGTTCTCTTACAGCATACACAAATAGGGAGGATATACTATTTTAATTATTTGTGTAGGTGTATCGTGTAATTGTAATAGTAACATATAAGGAACATATATAGCAAGTATACATAGTGGTAAAAATAAAATATGCAACTAGAGGTGAAGATAATAGTCTTTAACTCTCTTAAAGATAGGTGAGGAGGTACAGGCGCGGATATCATGAGGAAGAGCATTCCAGAGTTTCTCTGCTTTTACATTAAAAGAATTACTGTACTGTTTGAAAGAATGCGTTGGTATTTTGAGAAGTAAAGATTGTATGTCATTCATTAGTAAATTCTGAATAACCGAAACGTAAATCTGCTCCTTCGCTAGATATATCAAAGTCTTAACCTGGTTCTACGGGAGGGACCTAATTCCAGTAGTGAATTATATCATAATAATGATGATTATGATGATGATTTATATATATTAATTTAACGTATATTTAATACTTTATTAAATTAATTCAAATGTTATTAAATTTTAATAATAATTATTATTTTGATGTAGTGGTAACCCTAGAGGTACAGCGGCGGAGTCTACCCATTATTGACACAATAAATTCTAACGCGCGCCTTTTTAAAACCAGCCCCGCACACACACGCACGGACATGTACACACACACACACACATAAACATATACATATACACACGGACAAGTGTCAAAGTCACACCGGCGGCGTAACATATCCGGACCTCGTCCGGATTCTTAACCGGTGACAAGGAAACGTCGCCTGATAATTCACTAATGGTAAGATTGTACAGGTAGTAGATGCAAGTCTGCAGTTCGCTGCAGTACGCAGGTGGGCAGGATCGACCGGTGAAACACTACCCTCTCACAGAACATCAGCATGAACTGGGGGCCTCTTAGAGGCCACCGCGTTTCGACTGGTGAGTAAAAGGTCCCGGCGCCCTTATCCCTCCACCTCGGGGCCAAAATAGCAACTGGCACTTTCATTATACCACACGTATCGCAACAGATTTTCTAAGGTCTGTTGCGTTGCGTGTGAGAATGTGTATCAGTTGGCCCCTTCCTATCTTTTTATTCCCTGTCCCACAATTCGTCACCCTCTGTGACCTTTCTCCTTCCCGTCCGTCCTCTCCGACCCGTCTTGTTCGTTTGCCTCTTAGATATTATAAAAAATAAAAAAGTACAGCCACCGAAATCGTGATAGCCTAGTGGTTAGAACGCTTGCCTACCACTCCGAAGGTACCGGGTTCGAATCCGGCCTGCACCAATGAACAGTTCAATTAATGTACAGTTAGTGTAATAACAACTAAGATCATATTTTTTTCATATAGGTACAGGTTAATGCTTGACCACGATCACACCTGGTGTTAAGTGAAGATGTGGTCTATGATGGTAAAGCGCATTAACCTAGCAAATGC
>DWLS01004127.1:0-14484 GCA_018246255.1 Pachliopta kotzebuea | reverse complement strand
GTCCGATGAAGCTTTCACGGCCACAATAGTGGCCGAAAGCATCGACATCACCCGAAAAAAAAAAAAAAAACCATCTTGACATTTTTGTTGGTATTCCCAGTTTAATAATACAAAATTCCCTTTGTGAACATCAAATTAAGCTAAAGAGACACAATCACTTGGCTGTCCATGGTAACGTAACTATACTTAAAATTATCAAGCAGCCAAGTGTGAGTCAAGAATAGTACATGAATCGAAAAAAGTGTTACGTTAATTTTTTGTTTTGTAAACATTTATTTCAAAACTTAATCGGCCCAGCCGTTCGTGAGTTTTAGCGAGAGAGTAAAGAACAGCTACAGACGTTCTTTTTATTTCTGATGATGTGTTGTTAAATAAAAATAATTTTTTTGATTAATCTATTCGACTGACATCATAACATACATTATGTATTTTTTTATTGAATTTTCCAGGTTCGATTTCATGCACAAACACATTTTTTTTAGTCTTTGAGTGCGCTACTATTTGTTTTCAAAAATAAAATGAAGACTTTTTTCAGAAAAATTTCCTTCTTCTTCCTTTCATGGGGCATAGACGTAGCACGCCTTGTATAAATTAATTATTTTTAAACATGGATTTTATTTTATAGAAAACTTCCACAATTTAACCCTCCTAACACGGCTAATTTTGTCATTAAATTGGGAAATATGTCTTTAGCTGGCATTCCTATAAACGCACGCAAAAACAAATAGAATGACAGATCGCGTAAGTGTAAGACTCAGCGGTCACGCAACTAGCATGCAAAAATTGGCTTGTTTTTGATAGTTTTTAAGCGCCTCGCCCTATCTAGAGAGTATATAATCAAAGATTGGCAATATATGTACCCAATATTTATTGTCGTTGGTTACTACCAAAATTGCGAATTTTTAAAAACCGAAAGTCACATTTGCTTCGCAACCTCAGTCACGGCAATTAGTGTTCGCGTTTCATCCGAACATTTAACAATTTGGAAATGCATTATGGTTATCATTTCGCCCATCGATAGTAATGCATATTGTTATAAAGAAATAACTTATTTACTACATTTCGCGGCAAATAATAACTATTTATTATTTACCCAAGTTAAGTGTTCCCTCTGTTTCTTAAAATTGACAAACATAAACATTTTAAAGTTACCATTCAAGATAGTGATATTTATTTAACGTCACATTACATCCAATACTTACCTAGCGCTACATGTTAATAAATGATACGATAAGCTTATCAAAATCTTTTGTCCGTTTATTACATACAGCACGCGGGACAGGACTAGTGATTGTTGTTGAGAACAAATTAACCATTATTATTTAATGTAATGTAATAATGAGTCAAAAGTGTTCAAGATCTGTATTAAGTTATCACAATGCTAATTATCAATACACTTATATTCAAAATAAAGATCAAAACGGTAAGTGATAAAAATTATTTGATAAACCATGCAAGCCAAACTGGGTTATTGGTATGATAAAAGAAATAATTGTAGATTTGTATTATAAAATAAGACCATACATGAAATTTCAAATACATCATTATTCATGTGAATAAATCGTCTAATATAACTGAATATTAAAACGAATAGTTAATGGTGGTTTTACGTAGTTTTAGTTTTAGAGATAAAATAAAATATAACGTTAAAAAGTTTATATCCGATTTATCACTAGCCTTGAAATGTACTAACAACTCTTGTTGAAATTATTAATTATGCCGGATTATCATAATAGTTTACTCTCATTACATCCACAAATTCTAACCAGTTTTACTAACCATTTCATCATATATCCGTATAAAATCATGCAACGAAATGAAGATAATGCTTAAAATACTTAAGCTACCGAAGTGTTATTATGTTTAGAATTAGGCCTTTCTATAATGATTGAATTGTAATTTGTTTAAATATTACTATTCGTAATGGTGAAATATTAAATTATTTTTAAACATAGATATAATAAATATATATGCCTATTGTGTTTTTATATTCTTGAAAACAATAAGTAAATCACAACCTGTGCAAAAATACATGCTTGTGCAATTAAACCTCAATTTTTTTATCACTGAAATAAAAACTTATTTGTATGTTATTGTAATACCACTATGCAAGAGAGATTTTTGGCGCGAGGCTGCGTTTTAAACGTAGTTTCGTGCCGTAAATTTTTAAGCTATTATTAGACTTAACTTTTTAACTTTTCTTCCCTAATTCATCAAAAATTCATTAAAAAATATATAACTTTACTGATTAATTAAAAGAAAGACACTAATGAAAATATTGCAAACCTTAATCTTTTTAATGCTCCTTAATCAAATGTTACATTTTTGTGACAGATTTCTTTTGTAGGATTTTCCTCTCCTATGGTTATCTAATAAATGATCATAGTATACAAACATTTACACCCTATTATATTTCCTGTACATTCACTGAGGAATGACAAGATGCCTTTCTCCTGACTATATTAAACTTCAAACGGTTAGTTTTCTTAAATTACTATACATTTAGATACTCCTTAAATCAAGATAATAGAGATATCAACAAAATGCTGTTAATTATATATTTTATTGCTTTACATACGGTCGTACGTCTTATCTTGAACCTTTATACCGCAAGATTTTCGTTATATTTTTGGAATTTCCGAAATACATTCTGATTTATTAAACCATATATCACTGGTCTTGCTGGTTGGTTCCTTTTTTTTTTCAATATTATGCCTTTGATTATATACACTATAGATTATGCTTGAATGACATAAAAGCGTCGAAGAATTTATCTGTTAGCCTATAAGTGGATTCGCGCTCTTTAGCGCACATTGTGCTGTCAAGTCAGTAAAAATAATCTTTTTTACTTAATCCTTTCGATTGACATCATAATATATATTATGTATTTTTATTGCATTTTCCTGGTTGGATACCCGGCATAAATACATTTTTTAGTCTTTGAGTGCAATTCTCTTTCTTTTCAAAAATTAATTGAAGACTTATTTCAGCCAAACTTCTTATCTACAATATTTAGTGTCCTTCCATGTGGCATAGCCGTAGCACGACCGGTATAAATGAATTATTATTATACATAGATTTTACTTTCTAGAAACTATTTCCAACTAAACCATAACATAACTAATTTTCGCATTAAAATGGGAAATATGTCCTTAGCTCGCATCCACGTATACGCAAAGACAAGTAGGATGACAGGCTGCGAGTATAAGACAGCGGTCACGCACACGAGTCTGCAAAAGATGACCTGTTTTTATTGCAGTGATTGCAGCGCCTCGTCCTATCTAGAAAGTACATAATCAAAGTCTTATATCTTAAATTGCCATAAAATGGATAAGATTTTATATCATTTTCACGATCCGCGTTACTTCTTCCTTTGGATAATCTGTCAAATGCTTTTAAATTAACTTCAAATCATTAATCTTAGTATTTTAATTTAGGAATGGGCACTATAATTTCACAGACGTGAGAAAACTTACATGTTCCTAAAACAGCAAGTTTTATGATCATGACGTCCACCAAACCTCACGTGATCAGCATGATTGATAAATGACTTTGACATAATGCTTGTGATAGAATGCATCGAGTCGTAGCAATGTGACGATTAAGAAGGCTGATTGTTCGTCTGTACTTATAATATTTTTTAAATCTTTAAACAATTTTCAATAAAGAAATTAAGACAGGAAAACAGGGCCATCTCTACCAATCAACCATAATGGTAAGGAGATGCAGTGGTGGTGAGGCAGAACATTAATAATGTATATGTATACACACATTATTATAATGTCAATTATTTATATTATTAAATAAATATAGAATTTGTTTGCACTTGCTATACATTGACAATTTACTTCTGAAGTTGATTGACAGAGAATGTTTCTAGTCATTAAGACTACCCTGTGAAACGTCATAGAAGATCAAATAAAGTTTAGAAACAATCATAACACATTAAAAAAATTTACGTATGGTATAATTTTTATGCGTTTTCAAGTACTTATTTATTTAATTTTTAGTACAATGTTGTATAGGTCACTGCTATACCTAGCAACAAAACTACAATTAAAATTTAAACCATAAACATCAAAATTTCACTGTCAGTTTAAATCGGCGGGGAATTTTTTGGGTGTGATGAGCGCGTAAAGCGCCTTTTCACTTTCACTTACCGCGCTTTTTTCTGTTCGTTATTAAATTTATTGTGAACGATTAATATACAACATAAAGCAACGATTGCGGCGTTGTAACTTTTCATGGATTGGACGACAAATTCAATTTATTTTTAACATTAAAACGGCGCTGTCCTGGATTGGAAATTGAAGACGTGATCTTTTGGCTTTACGCATTAACGAATAAGGAAAGAAGAGTTAATCAAGACTTGGCCTTTTAGCCTTGCCGAAACTGAAATAGAAAAAAAAACAATCAATAACCGAGTAGGCTGTATGGACTGTGGTTCTTTGCTTTTCCCACAAGAGGATACATTTTTAAAATCAAATTAAATCTCCTTCTGTCAAAAAGTGGAAAAAATGAATAGAGTTCTAAAGAGATTGTAATTAATAGTGTTTTAAATAATGAATGAAATTGTTAAATCATCATAGGAATTAACAGGTATTATGTTGTGTCACAGTTCGTATAAAATAGCAATAATAATCACTTCGTTTTTATATTAAATCGGATATGTATATTTATATTTTTATATTGTTTTGTGGATTTGCTAGTTCTAATAGTAAATAAATTTTATAGGCATTGCACACATAAAATCAAATTAAAATAAAATATCTGTTGCCACTACTGAGGATATCAATCGGGAAATTAAAGTATGTTATACCGGGGCTTATATATGGAATGACAGAAAACACTAACATTTGTGCCATGAAACCTTTGCACACACAATCGCCAAAATAATGGCTTACATAACTTCTCTTTTCCATAAATAAAATATACATGTCATAATTGCAGTAACTAGTTAACACTTATGCTCTTTTATATAAAATATCTGGTGGTAAGTCCCTGTTGCCAGAGACTGTCTTGATAGGTACCATTGCTACTCCTATTTCTGTTATCAAATAGTATAGTACAAACTAGCTTAGTTTAAAGGATGTTGTAAGCTAGTGAATTTACTGGAATGCTGAGACACCTAAGGTGACAAGAGTACTGTAGGGCTGTGTATTCCATTTCAACCAACACCAAATTGTTGTGGGTAAGGTGTATACTTACTGTGGTATTTTTTACCATCAGATGAATGCTTTACTAGTTACTTTATTGAATAAAGAAAAAATCGTCATCTTAGTTAACAAAATAAATTTATGTCAAAATGTTATATTTAACATGTGTATGAATGTGCACAATTCTGAATTAAAATGAATGTTGCAGATGGAGGGAAAATGCATGGATCTCAAAGAGTAATAATGTTCTGTCTTTTGACAACAGTTCTGCCTACCACTTTAATAGTGTCATCATTATATCTTCGAAATATTAGATATGCAGATGTTATGTATAAAATTTCTGATTCAGATGTCATTCAAATTCATAAAGGTCAATCATCAATTTTTTGTGAAAAACATTCCTTGAAAATGAATAACACTTTTAATGCATTCCAAATGAAAGGCAGGCCTGAACTTTCTGACAAAAGAAGACATATAAAGTTAAGAAAATCAATGTCACTTCCTGATGACACTTTGGAATATTGGGGATTTTTCTTATTTGCTGGTGCAACTGTTGAATTAAAAGCTTGTTCCAGATATGAAGGCTCAAAAATATTAGTTGTCAAAGGTGAAAAGATTCTTGATACTTGTGGAATTCTAGATGGAAGTAAATACAAGAAAGACCCCACCTTAATTGATAAACCTGGTCAAGTATCAGTAACTTTGGAAAATCCTAAAGGCAATGATGAAATAACATTAAACATTACTGAAAATAATGAAAATGGTGGAGAAATAATTGATAGTGAAAATGTTACTGAACATTATTTCAATAGAAGACCCAAAAGAACAGTTGGAAGTCTGCCATTGCATAATCCAAATACTGTGTTAGACACTGGTGTATATCACGGAGGTAATGCCAACAGCATTCCAAATGTAACCGATGCATCAGTATCAAGTTTTGAGAATAACTTACATGAGTGTTATCAAGATAACATCCTAATGAACAACTTTTTTCCCAATTCAAAGGAATGCAACAATACTAATTACTTGGAAAACACAACCACTTTGAAAGTGGAACATAAAATTCAATCAGATGGGTACTATTACTATATATTTTATAGTGACAATGATATGGTCAAAAATGATATTCATGCAATATTTGATATTTACAAACCAACATTCCAATACACTAATATGTCAGATTCCAAGGTTTGTCTTAACAGCACTGAGTGTGAGTTTGATATAAGTATTTTTAGTGATGAATTAGTAATTGTGGAAGTACCTACAACTGATGGTTTTAAGAATGATAATTCTTTTATATTGACTTCAGTCTGTCATCCTCGAACATCTGTCTATATATTTTTCCCAGTGTCAGTTTTGTTGTTAATACTTCTTTTTGCATTTTTATGATATTTTTTAAAAATATGGTCATATTCTTTACTTGTCAAGGTGAATATTACCAGAAATGTGATATTAATTTATTAAATTAGATATTGAGTTAGGTAGCCAATTTAATACATGTTTATATATTTATTACATTGTTATCAATCCAAATATATTATTATTCACTATTGCGGCTTTAATTATTGTGAAATGGTAATCCCTTTTAAATTGCTCAAATATAGAAATAGCACTTAGGTAATGATGGT
Source organism: Pachliopta kotzebuea (assembly GCA_018246255.1). Classification (NCBI taxonomy): domain Eukaryota; kingdom Metazoa; phylum Arthropoda; class Insecta; order Lepidoptera; family Papilionidae; genus Pachliopta; species Pachliopta kotzebuea. The sequence goes on along the minus strand of DWLS01004127.1, from coordinate 7,700 downwards.
AAGTTCTTCATAGGAAATTAGAAATCTCGTAGCGACTAATGGTAGCAGTTTATTAACATTTAAATTTTAACACATACACTGGTAGCGATTTCTGAACAAATGGTAAACAATACTAGTAGTGTTGGCAGTTAAGCTTATATTTAAGGACTACATATTACATTATTGTTACAACATTGTTATAGAAACAAAGTTGAATATTAATTTTCGTAATGACAGTTCCGTTATAAACCTTTACTTAATCTGTAAATTAGGAACCTTAATTACCAACTTCCATTATACTTCGAACAAAATTTATTCCAAAAATAAAAAAATAAATCGAAATGAACATAAAACCATGTAGAAAACAATAAAATGCAAAAAGCAGTATGGGCAGGATACAGGATTATAAAAAGGACCTGTCAAAAAAAGTAACTTATTGAGGAAATTTTGATTTATTATTTCCACATAGTTGTGTCCAAAGTGCGTTTCAACAGGCTGAGTGGGGAGGTCTTCTGTAAACAAAATTTGTACAATTGAGTAAAATGCTTCACGAGAAATTAAGGTTCCGATCGGGAGTGGAGTGCTTTAGTATCGTGTCAATAACAATACAGATGATTATATTTAACTTTATTTATTTACCGTATTACAAAAACAGTTACCATATTATGTACAACTGGAAAAAAAAGGGTTACAATACAATATTTCCTTCTAGTACTTTTATGATTGAAATAGCCTCTCCAGTACCCGATGAGACCTCTCTGCAAGTAGCAGAGGGGTCTACGCGGAACGGGGGCCATCCGGCCGAGCCGGTCTTATTCCTAGGTATATTAAACTTATATTAATACGACTATAGTATAATGTATTCATTAATTAAACTAAAACAAATATATTGGTACAAATTAAATGAGTTCCAATGAAAATAATCAGCACAGTGGTACTTAGGAGGCCTCTCCTAATACTCACACCGTTTTAATATTGCAATAGAATGCAGGACACAAAGAATAAATCGGAATGCGCTGGCACCTCAGATGAGGTTGGCCACATCATTGGGCATTTCCGTAATTGTTGTATGGTAGAAATCCTCAATATCCTTCAGTGCTCGCTTATCAGCTTCAGTCACAAAGTTGATAGCGATACCTTTACGACCGAAACGGCCGCCTCTTCCAATCCTGAAAATATTTATAAATGAAATGAAAGAAGAAGAAAATATGTAATTTTTTTTTAAATATAAAGAAAACATTTAATTACCGATGGATGTAGTTTTCGCGATTAGTAGGTAAGTCATAATTAATGACACATGATACTTGTTGTACATCAATACCACGAGCTAATAAATCTGTTGTGATAAGTACACGGGATGATCCTGTACGGAACTGCCTCATGATCACTTCACGCTCACGTTGATCCATGTCACCATGCATGGCAGAAACAGTAAAGTCACGTTGATGCATGGACTCTGTGAGCCAATCCACCTAAAAGGGAAAGCCTCTTTTCTATATTTATATAACACATGTTAAATAGCGTTTTTTCCTGTTTTTTAAACCACTAGGGTGACAAACAAGCATACATCATGCCTGCCTGCACCAGCAGCCTGCCTCCAGCACCAGAGGAATAACTTGTACCAGTATTTACTATTAGTATTTATTAGTAATAGAACTGTATTTGGTACAACAGGCAATTAAAAATTTTTTTTAACTAAAAACGTTTTAATTAGTCGAGCATTAAAAGATACCTAATTTTTAATATTGATCATAGGAAGAACCAGTTACAATACCTTGCGGCGGGTGTTGCAAAAAATGACAGCCTGAGCAATTGAGAGGGTATCATACAAATCACAAAGAGTTTCCAATTTCCAATCCTCCACCTCAATAGAGATGAAAAATTGTTTAATACCTTCCAGAGTGAGCTGCAACAAATGCATTAGATTTTATTTCTTATTTAAAAACAGCATAAAATTAATTAAACAACATTGTTTACTAATTAACAATAGAGGTAATTTTTAGAAAACACAAATCATGTGTATAATTAAATTAATAAATTTCATTAAGAAATGTAAAAGAAAACCATAATAGTATTTTTAAATTATTAGAATAATATTTTTAGAGATCTGTTCAATTCCACTACATACCTGTTCTATTTCAGTTTAATGTTTAACCTATGTAAAATATAATTAAGAAAACCTTACTAATAAAGTTAATATGTACCTATAGATTTTAATTAATTTTGCCTTGACAGTTTCTTAAAGTTCAGTATATACAATGAAGTGTCAAGTGAATAAGATTATTTAAGAAATAATGTCACTTTACCTCTTCTTTTTGCACAAGAATGCGCACTGGCTCTCTCATGAAGCATCTAGACACTTCCAAAACATCATCAGGCATAGTGGCCGAAAGTAAAATAACCTGAACATCAGCTGACAACATTTTAAAAACGTCATGGATTTGATCTTTGAACCTGTAAAAACATATTAAATTGCATGTACCCAGTAGTAAACCAATCTAACTATAATACACAATTAATAATGACTCACCCACGAGATAACATCTCATCAGCTTCATCAAGAACAAAAAGTTTGATAGTATTGGCACGCAATGCCCGACGAGAAATCATGTCGTAGACTCTGCCAGGTGTGCCTACAACAACATGCACTCCACTTTCTAACTGACGCATATCTTCACGTACGTTGGTTCCACCAATGCAAGCATGGCATTTAGCATTCAAGTGATCACCAAGGGCAATAACCACCTATAAAAAATTTACACTAAATTCCTGTACGAGATAACACAAATTGTAATAAAGTTCACTCTATTTATTATCCTTTTACCTTCTGAATCTGCTGGGCCAATTCTCTGGTTGGGGCCAGAATAAGAGCTTGGCATTCACGAATACTAGTATCAATTTGTTGTAAGATCGAAATTGAGAACGTAGCAGTTTTCCCAGTTCCTGACTGAGCTTGAGCTATAACGTCCCGCCCTTCAATACATGGCATAATAGCTCGTTGTTGAATAGCCGATGGTTTTTCAAAACCATAAGCGTATATGCCTCGAAGTAATTCCTCTTTCAAATTCATGTCATCAAAGCTTTCCACGACTTGATGCCAGTTAGTATCCAGCGCTTCATGTTCAGCGCCGGGAGAGCCTTCATAATTATCCTTTGACGGCCCATTTTTCGAATCCTCCGGCCACTCTTCTGATCTGTGTACAATAATAACATTACATTAATAAAAAAGCATTTTAAATGCTCATCAAAAAGAATGGCGAAATAAAATAATGAATATGCGAAAATCGTTAATAATCGCACTTGCTGTCAAAGTCGCATTTCACTGTTTCTGGCACTATTACGGAATATTTAAGTTTCATATTACATTCAAGAAAATACTTAAAATATATTCGTCTTTAAAGAAGTTATAAATATATAATGACATCAGCAATACACGTGTGTTAAGCCGAATTAGTATGTTCTGCCAGCGCCATGTTGGCAAATCGTCGGCCGTGGAGAATATATTTATGCGTCAATTACAATGTACGTAAAGAATTTCGTGAGAACCTTAATTTACAAAACTGTTTGTCAAACGTTTATAATGATAGTTTCACCGAAATAAATAATAGTATAATACAAAAACTACACTTACCTTCTTTCAGGTGAATAGGACATGTTCCAATCGCGGTAGCTGAACGGAAAAGAACTAGCAAGGTCAAGTTAGGTTTAACACAGGCTTTTTTATGGCAATATTGCCGATGACTTATTTTTGATTAAAAGTCCTTAAATATATTTACGAATTATTTTAAAATGAATATTGAAATGCAAAAAATTTTGTAAATTGTCTGTATCGCAAGTGAGTGTACGAGTCTAATTAAATAGGAAATAAAACGACGGAAGTACGCAATAATGATTCGAATCTTTATGCGAAAGTATGACAGAGATAAACTAATACAATTCACACGTGAAAAACAGAGAAAACAATAAATTGTTGCCATTCTTTTACAGGCGTCTAACAAAAATACTTTAACTAAATTAAAATTTTGTTTAAAAAAATATTATCAATTATTAATTTTTAACAATTTTAATATCAGCATAATCAAGCATATTTCTTTGTTAGACAGCCATAACTGTTAAGAAGTAAGCACCTATTGGAAATTTGGGGATATTTCCAAAAAATATTAATTAACATAATAGGTACTCCTGTAATTATAAATGAGCGGTAACGCGTATTAAACGTGAAAATATGTAAAAGTTATTATAAGTACTATTATTGACTAGTACTTTACCTGTTTAATTAAGAAAGTACACTAAATTTTACCACCTTTTTTAATCATAACACCTTGCTTAAAAGGCTTTTAAATTATTGAAGGGAAATAACAATATCACCTTACTTCATTTGTTATAATTATTGTATAATATTAGTTTTCTTTATTAAAACGAATAAAAATATTAAATTAATGAGAAGAGACTTGTTATTTAAAAAATGTGATTATCTTATGTAGTAAATATTTATTGTATATGTTTAAAACACGCGCACATAGTGAAATACGTTTAATAAAATTAGTTACGTTATTAGTAAAATAAAAAATTTAATGTATGTACATGTATACAAATATACATATGTATATATAAATATATATGCTAGATTATGCGAAGTGTTCGCTTTCATTCGTTAAGAGGCAAATAAGATTGAGAACTCTTGATGAATGGAATTAGCGTTATAAAGAAACTAATACCACCACCACTATCAAACATTTATTTCCTGACGCTTTAAAAGCTTGCCCGGTTTTGAAAAGTCTGGACTTGAATCCGTCCGCTGTACAGGTTTTTATAGGGCATGGTGGGTTTTTAGAATATTTACACAGATACCATGTTAAGGATAAACCGGTGTGCGACTCCCAAAAGAATGTATAAGTTAAAATATATATATGAATGAATAAGTTAAAAATAGAAATAAATGAAAAAATTACAAGTGATAATGCTAGTCAGTTAATCAGGAATAAGATAATTAGCTTCTAAGGTGTAAGGTAAAAATAAATAGAAAACAAGTACGATAATTATTTCCTTAATAGAATATTTAATTTCAACCTAGACATAAGCAGAAAAGTAAATTGTAAATAATTATAGTATAGACTAAAAAACAAAACAGAATTAAACAATAACATGTATTTAGAAATTAAGGCAATTATGTATCCAGATTTACGGCGTCAGGGGAAAAGCAATAAAATAAATAAATAAAGTAACCAATTTCATGTCTACAGGTGTGATACTTACTTCATTATATTATAGGACCTTAGCCTCCCAACAAGACAGATTTTGGTCAAATTGCTGAATTATAGGTATTAATATATGTATGATTAAAATAAATTTTATTTTTTTGTTAATGCCGTTTATTGTATCTTTTTAAAAAAATAAAACCGTGTCTCTGCTTTTATGATGAACGCTTTTCATAATTTTCTGTTTGTTGGTAGCCTTGTACTTCCTGTCGTGTCTATGAGTACGCTGCCATTTTGAAACGGCAGTGCTTTTTGTTCGTGTGGAGCGTTTGCTCGTTGCGACGACTAGATCGTGTTTTAGTCAAGTTTAGTTTTATTTTATACGAACTTAATCAAAATGAGCTGGCAAGATTATGTCGATAAACAGTTATTGGCATCAAGATGTGTTACAAAGGCTGCGATTGCCGGTCACGATGGAAATGTCTGGGCCAAGTCGGAAGGTTTCGATGTAAGTTTGTCGCTTTGTTAAGTCACAAGTGGTCAGTGATTTGCTCTTTTATTGTAGTTGACTAGACCTTTTTAGTGACTAAATAGTGCTTTCCATTGCTATTTTATTTTCTATTAAGGTGGATGACGAATACGGCAAGTTTGACAAGATGGCGACATGTGGTTGTACTCGATTAAAAAAAAAATGTATTTATTCTCTTGTCCTCGTCCTTTTCTTGTTATCGTCTGGTAACTTGTAATATTTAAAGCTGGCACAGTAGTGTACGTAAGTCGTTATTCATATTTGTTGTGTAGTAAAACAGATATTTTCAACGCCGGCTGGTTTTGGTTATAGTTACACGTCGCAGCTTATGCCTAGATTTAGCCTAAACTTTTGATATTGTTACTTAAATAATCTTAGAAACTACCATTAAATGCCATAATAAATGTTAAGTTTTTATATTACTTATATATTAATCTTTATTCACAAAATATTTTCGTGCTTCATCTTCCATTAAATACTAATTATATTTAACATTGTTTTAGGTGAAAGCTCAATTAGTCGCAAAATTAAGTGTTTAATAATGTTGTCCAATTGTAAAATATTATTACATTTAATATAATTTTTTTACTGGTTTATAGCAGTAATTTTCAGTTTTCTATTTTTTTATACGCCACATTTATATGCCACATATATATAAAAAAGCTGAATTGATTTGTAATAAAATTCACTTTATGTTAAAAAACGTGTTACACCTATACTATTTTCCAAGAATTATCCAATATTACTTATAATGGGCTAAAATAATGCATAGATTGCTCTTGTAGGAATATCAGTGCGAATTTTTGTTAAAATAAGGATGTAAAGGTTATTACTACAGTTCCTTTCCAATTCGTGAAAAAATATTTTATACACATACATTTGACGCGTTTAAAATTTTGTCCCGTTTTTTTTTTCCAAAAGCACATGCATTATGGAAATTTTCGAAAATCAATACATTTGCACTAACTCTTTGCTAACACTGCTAATAGCACTGTAGTTATAGATGTGAATTGCTTATATTTGTGTGAGGCCTATGTCCATCTGATGATAATAAGGAGACACGACTCCGAGCTGTTCTTTCTTTTCTAACGAAAAGAAGAATGTTCTCCATTGCGATCTCTCCGTTTTCGTGTTGCTTTTTTGTGGGTAGTTAAATAAACACTAATATTCACTGAATTTTTTATCCAAGTTACATTACACTATCCATTTTACAATACAATCGTTTTTCCCTTAAAATATTTTAAATTTTAATTTGTCTCTTAACACTACTTACTATTAAATTTATTATAATAAGATATCGTCTTTTAAGGAATCTATTATTCTATTAATTTTACATTAAACAAAATTACTTTTTGAGTAAAAAATCAAAATTATAAGTTAGATTACTTTTCGCTGAATAGAATATTTTAACTCTGTGTAGTTTTTTTGTCTGTCACATTTTTTTATGTATAATGACATATATTATCGCCTGTCTGAACAGTTTCCAAAATACTAGGGTTATATTTCAAACACTGAAAATGACTGAAATGATTTTTAATGTTGTTCACGATGAGAATTATTATGTTAACCGTTATTTGTTTGTTGTTAGATATCGAAAGATGAAGTTGCAAAGATAGTGGCCGGTTTCGAGAATGAATCACTGCTGACTGGCGGCGGTGTGACGATAGCGGGCACGCGGTACATCTACCTCAGTGGCACAGACCGCATCATACGCGCAAAGCTGGGCAAGGTCGGCGTACATTGCATGAAGACGCAGCAAGGTGAGACACGCACCACAATAAACATCAACCCAGGTGGGGTAAGGCTCTGTTGACGGTGACGATCGTCTAGCTAGCCACTACCGTCACCGGTCAGTTTCGTAGATGATCCTTGCTCCTTCCGCAATGCACTGAGGATGACCACCCGAGGGGTTTTGGTTTTAACACGTTAAACGCCGATAGAAAAAATTAAAAATCGTAAAAATACTTTTGGTCGTAATTTGTTTATTATGTTAC
>DWLS01004126.1:0-14487 GCA_018246255.1 Pachliopta kotzebuea | reverse complement strand
GTCTGGCTTGCGTCACAAAGATGTACTAAAATAATGATGAATACTATGTAAAAAAAAGTATTCATAATAAAATTTAAAATTAAATAATTTTTTTGCATAAGTTAGACAAAGATAAGGAGGGTGTTTATTTCATTGTTCTAAGCGCGGCTATTTTTGTAATCACTTAGAGTGTTTAGATTCCCATAAAAACAAACGTTATATTTGTTACAAAATAATAATAATAATTCCTAACAACAACCAACAACATTCTTGCAATTAAATAAAGAGTAAATACATTAATGATAAAAACGCCACATTACTCCAGAGACGCTCTCGCTGACCTGAATTTCCCGGACTTTCTGTGTACAGCGAAATCAAATTACCGACTTCAACTCGCAATGAAATATTTATAGTTATTTATGAAATACCACTGCTAAAAATGTCTGCTGTTTAACGTTAAAATAATACTGTACAACTGGTATATAACGCTTAATTTTTTTTAAAAGAGAAATTCCAGAAACTACTAATCAAAGCGAACCACTACTTACAATGATCAGTTACTTTTAAACATCTGGGAATGTACCAGCTATCACAATTCCTAAATTAAAAGCCAGGTTTGGAGCAATTGATAAACTTGCAGAAATTAATCATTACCGTCAGTTGTCAGAGATTCATTGTTGAATATAGCCGTACTTCAAATATGTCCTGTCTCACCCCTATCCATCAAATTATAATAAAACCACACGTTTTTGTGTAACATACGACACAGAATACTAACTAAGTAAATTTTCAACCACACATTGCTTTAAACTTAATCAGCTTTAGGCGTGGCTCTGGTAATCACATTATTGACAGTGCAGCGTACTCCGGGCTAAAGATAATTAACTAACGCTAATTACGTGTTTAGCTTTCAAAGCATCCGTAATTGTTTGGGGGATGTTTTAATGAATTTATTTTGTCACAGCGGCTCAGCACTATCCCATTATTTCCACAGTACGCACTAACAAATTGGAAAAGAAAAATCATCTGTATTACAAAACCAATATCAATAATAACACTTCATATAGTAGAAGTGAAAAAACAATATTTTTATTTCATTGAAGTTAATGCAGTAAGTCTTACTTACATAGATAGCTACATCGGTGTCATGGTTCACGTATCCGACCTTAAAAACTCTAAAAGCAAAACAAGCTGTGTATGTATCCACAGAGCAAAAAGGCGTTGGGGTGTTTCTTCCAATAATTTTTTAAAGAGGGGACCTGCAGCTCCTCCCTATACGGCTCCATCATGGCCCCTGTCTATCGGAACCACGGTCTGAGAAAGCGTTTCTGAAATTCCGGCTACGCGATGAGAGGACATCGTGGGGTTAACCGGTAAAGCATAAGTCTTCTGTTGCCACCGCAGCGGAAGGGAATCCCATGTGGGACTTCCTCTGGAACAAAAAAAAGTATCCGGTAAGTAGCATTACATGTGGAATTTCGTAACGAAAATAAACCCAGAAACGAATATGAAAAAAAAAATACCTGTTTATGTTATTCCCGGATAATTGGAAGAGACATGTTTTAGTATCACACAGAATGGGTGTTAACCTATGACTTTTCTTGACATATATGTCACTTTATACTTTACACATATAATTATTTTTGTTAAAAATATGTAATAAAACTTTTTAAAATTATTGCTTTGCATATTTTTTCTATAAATTGCCTTGACTCTCTCATTAAAAAAGGCTCCGAGTTCCGGCAGCGCAAACAAAGGAGTGATCTCTATAATAATTATATACTTATTGTTTATTATAAATAATATTACACAGGCTCACAGGCCGTCATGAAAACTAGTCTATAGATAATGAACAAAATTTTACTGATGACATGAAAATTCTTTGCTAAAATCGACACATAAAAAGTTCAAACGGCAATATCGGAACAAAAGTTAACAACACAAAGTAATTGTGTTGAGGTTGAAACCAATTTCAGTTTTTGATAGTCGACGTCCTGAACCAATTTTCTAGTGAGAACAATAGCGAACAACATTTTTATTTTTTTACTGATATGTTCAAATGTGTATGCAGAATTTTAAGTTTTTGTAGAAGTCCTTCATTAGTTAAAGACACGAATGAACTATCAATGAAAATTATGTTGAATTGTGTCATCATATAATATCATTATATCTACAGTCTATAAGTCTACAAATTCTTGATGGATTTTTTTGATAACCAACTTTGGGGTCTTTTATTACTGATTGAACTGTTAAGTAATTGAATTGTTAAGTAATCTTACTTTCTAATTTTTCGGGATTTTTTTTAAATGAAAATGTTTCATTGTCCGTGTTACGGCTGTCTATATTTTTCATTTAATATACGCCGGATTACACAAATCAAGCATATTTTATAGCGAAAGTTACCATTATGTTGGACAACGAAAAGTTTTAACGGCCAATATCTGAGCAATAAATAAGATATCTCGAAGCCATTCCGCATAGATATGCGAAACTTTATCGATATTTTCAATACGGGAATGCTCGTAAAATTCTAAAATTGGAATTGTGACTTGATTTCCTTCAACATTCTCTATACTTATGTTTTTAATTAAACTAAATTCATTGTTTGTAAAATATTTATAACATGAAAACGAGTGAATGTTTAGTGTAAAATTTATAAATATTAGAATAGTTTATCTATTGTAATAAACTATTCAAATATTCAACCGAGTTTCGAGAACAAGGTCGAGAGAAAGAGCCTAAGCCTCGTCAAAGATTTATCGTTAGTGAAATTAATACATAAAATGGTTAAAATGTTTAGTATTTATTGTTTCTATTTCCTTCGAATTGAAAGCGGCTGTTTCTAAATTGTTTAACTTTTAAATTTAGCAAGACAAAGCAAAGATCTCTGTTGTTGACGTTGCAATTTAATTGGCTTGCATTCGACGAGATTCAAAAAATCTACTGAATGTTTTTGAAAACAAAACCATTGGCTTCGACAAAGATTTGCCGTTTTGTTATTCATTTTAACTTAGTGATTGTGTGAATAGCCGTTTAACTTGTTTTTGTGTCCTGAAAATATTAGATTTGAACTGCAATAGCTTGATTATTTATAAATCGTCAATATATTTTCCAACCAAATGAAACTTTAAATATGTTTATGCATGTATTAAGGATGAAGACTGATAAAATATAACTATACTGTAGTTTCAGGTAATACATATTATAAATTTTAAATCTATAGGATAAACAAAAAGATCTATCTGTTCATTTGAAGACTATGTAATAATGATTTGAACCAATTATCTATAAAGTCCAACTAATTAACACTGATAAAAAAAAACTAATATTGTAGTTTTAGTGTCATTAAAATTACTTAAAACTCATTAAGAATCATTTTGTATTGAAGCTTTTTCTAGCCCTAACTTTATGCGAAAAGCGAATGGAAAAGTTTCCCAGTCTTTCAGTCTTAGTATGACGTGGGAGTATTTTTATTAACCATCAGGTGGGATCAAGATAAAGTACTTGTAAATTAAACTAAAAAGAAATCTAAATGTTACTAAATTCTTCGTATATTATCGTTGTATATTTGTTACCAAGCACTGTTCCAATCGATTTTTAAATAGATGCATATTAAACAAGTATATAACACTGTATAAGTAGATACTTAGAAGATTTAGTTTATTAATTACACAAGGAATTTTTTTTTAATTTCTCTAAAGTGGTTATTTTAGTTACATTTCAAAATCGAGATTTATCTCTGATAAATTCTTATTAACTCGCTACTGAAATTTTCAATAAAATTAGCTTTTTAACAAGTTTTCTGTATATTATTTCGCTACATGTTTGTATTTCCGTAAAATATCATAACTTCCTTAAACAGGGCCGTAATACATGCCGTGCTATTCAATTTACCGGGCAATTGAAATACATTTTCGGCTTGATTCCTGTTTCGTATAACAAAAATGAAATTCGGTTTTCGTTTTAAAATGTTTCGCGTGTTTGCACTGCATAATAAAGCGGGAACTGTTTGCTACGTCAGTTGTATGTTTATTTGAACTGATATACGGTGCTAAAATATTTTATCGAAATCAAATCGAGGATTGCTTATTTTGGACAATTAACTTAGCTACCTTTTGACGCAAAGGCAATTCATTTGTCATAGAACACGAATGTCCTTCTCGTTTCAAGGTTGTTTCTGTTAATATTGCGTTAATAGCATATAACAAGTAATAAAATAAAAGCCGAATTGTTTATAACAAATGTATGTACTAAATTGAATTATTGCAGTTCAATCTATCAAAGGCGAAGGCTGATTCTTAAGATGTTGATGACAAAAGTAAGTAGCCATTGTATGAAGGGCTGTTTTGTTTTTCCCTCGGTACTGTCCCTAGCAGAAGTCTGATCAAGAAACTTGACAAATGATACCCGAGACAAATTATCTCTTGGAGGGAAGTAATTTAGAGAATGCCATAAGAAATTCACTCGATGACTTCGTAGAGAAATACCTACTGCTTTGCAATTTTTATTTTCCTTTTACATTTGGCATAAAAAATCTTTATTTTGAAATTAATGATTATGAAAGAAATTATTTCAAAAATAAATGAAAAATTCAAGGCAAAATTTAAATTTTGTTTTGTCGTTTATACATCTTAAGTATACTATTTTAAATACGAATCATATGTATGTTGTACAAATACTGTTTTAAACTCGTTAGGTATCTAAAAGTATTTATATAAAATAAAAATTTAAACTTTTGTATTTTGAAGGCCTTATTGCTAATTAATACATAAATACTTTTGGATACCTATCCAGTTTGAAGAAGTATTTGTTAATATAAGTTTAACACATTAAATAATTAATTCATTTCATTTATTTTATTACTACCATAGGTAGTAAACATACAAGATCCCGAGAGGTTGAAGTGTTGCCAAACTTTCTTGCTCCACGTCGTGAAGATAAACGTTGGTAATACTGACACGCACATTAATCCAGATTTTTTTAACCTTTAGAAAAAATATGTATATTTAAAAAAACAATTTAATATCTTCTGTGTTGTATTACATAGTAGTAAATTGAACAAGATATGATTTTATTACTATATTTAACATTACAATGTATGCACAGGTTAAGTAAAAGTGCATTCAATAAATCAACTTCTGTTTAAATAGACTTTAATAAATTTAACAGTTTATGAAATTATAAGTATAATAATCTATTTTTGTTAAGTGACAAATTAATTTGACTGCAAATATATCTTTTGTATAAATTGTATTGTTGAATTGTCTTAAAACAAATTCAAAACTGTGAAGAAGTTTAACCTGAGTTGAAATCAAAACGGAAACAGTTAAACTTGCGAAATTGTGTGCTGTTGACGCTGTTTAGTACAGAACGGTCGTTTAAACTGGTAAAAGTCCTGTATAACTCTTCTGTTGCTCCGGAAGGGAATCCTTTCCAGGATTTCCCCACAAAAAGAGCTATGCGCTACCAAACAGGAAGTTTGTCTAAACAAATAAAACAGCCAGTTTTAAATAATACTTTTGCAAATACGAAGGATAATTATATTCTTTATAGAGCATAAATCTCAGCCTAAACCTAAGCAGGAATAATAAGTGTTAGTATTTTTGACTGAAACATAATTTAATTTATAAATTAATATGTTATTATTTCGTGCTGTGTGGTGGTTATATGCTTTATCATATATTGTTTTCTTCCAAACTTTGTGATGGGAAAATCATTTATTTAAAACAACGGAATTGTTATGATTGTTTGTAGTAGTACAATACAATAACATACTGTATAAATACAAGCTTATTTCCAAATTTACCCGTAATATAAGACCATGTTTTGATATATTATACGTTTAATAACAAACGTTAAAATAAACGAAAATAGCGTTCATTTTCCAATTCTAGGTCGTGACATCAAACGATGTGAAAGTATAAAGAATTGAGATACACTTGATAAACCTTAATATTATTACTATCACTAGTTTCCATAAAATAAACTAAATTTTAATTAGGTAAACTTTTAAAATCTATTTGTTGTTATATCTAGTAACTATTTTTTTTGTAATTCATCTATTACTTATGACCAATACTGTCTCTTTCTCTGTGTTGCTAACTCATACATGGAAAATTCAAAACATTATTCTTAGTATTTTCTTTTTACTTTAAAAACCAACAGAATTTGTGTTTTTGTAGTATTCATAGATAATAAATTCGTTATTACGAAATATTATAGAACATTTGATTTAATTTAAGCTCGATAATTGACAATTTCGTTAATTTAAAAATATAAATATTAAAATAGATTTCTGTTGACTAAGTTATTAGAAATTTTGATCAAAAAATGTGAATTCTTAGTAAACAGTACAATATATACTGAGTTCCAAAGAGAATACGATTTCCTAATTAAATATATTCCTGCTAACGTGAATAATTTGCCACCGTGAACGTGTTGATCAGCACTGACCAAAATTTATTTGGTTTCTGCAAGTGATATGCGACGTCCGACGGAAACTGAGAGCAAAATATTTTCCGGTGTTACCATAACGTACGGATCGACACCGTGCAATACTTCATCACTTCTCAATTTCATTTCGTTTTATTTCTACGGACACGACGGACGGACGGTCATAAAATTTATTGTTTTTGAAGTACAGGAAAATTATGTAAAAAACCAAATAGAAGATTTTCACACCACAGAAGTGGCAGCTTACGGTCTTACTTGATGGTTAGCAGTTACCGTAGTCTACAGAGGCCTTGACTACCAGAGGTACTACGAGAGTGTTCCAGACCCCGGAAGAACCTCTTAACGCACTTTATAAAAAAAAAGAGAAGTAAATGTATTTTAATACACGTAATATTTATATGTAATTCTTGTCGTATGTCTTATTTATATTATAAACTCTTGTTTGACTAAACTGTTTTTATTTAGACTCTATATTTAGAAACAAATGAGAAAGCGGTTTCAGGTTTTCAGTATTAATTAAATTTATTTACATTATTAACGGTTTTATGTTAAAAACCTTTTGTATCTGTTTCCAATTTGAGTTAAAACGTCGCTATATCTTGTTAAATTACTGTAATAACGAGATGTTCTTATTTCATGTCTCCTCGAGCATGTGATGAAGGCAAAAGCTGTATTAGGAGCGGCAGTATAGTACATGCTCTATACATCTAAAACATGTGCCGAAATAATTCATAATTAGTATAAAGTCTTAAAACGCTGATGAAAATAGAATTTTACTCATTTCAAGTCACTTAATAATTACTTACGTTTAGTATATATGTATTTAAAAATATTTAAGTAAATTTACATGTAAGCAAAATGTTTAATAATTTTTTTCACCTTTTGATTTCTTTTCTTCAAAATCAAAAAAGATGACTTGAGGAAAATAATTTGTGATGTAACTGTCCGGACATTAGGTTCGCAATTTTGTTTATCTTTTTGTTTGTTTGACTAAGAAATATGCTTATTTATACGTTTATTATGTACTTCCCCAGCGTATTTGCTTTCCTAGTGTCTAAGAAACTACGCGTTTTTATGTATTAAACAAATTTCACCTAACACACTGCTATTACTTTATATATTGACATGTCATGTATTCTGCAGTGTATCGCACTGAACACGATTTCCTCGTGTCATCTCTCGTCGCTTTCACAACGATTGGCGTGAGATTGCCATGTGATTGCTACATCCGTTTCAAAGGAATGAATTTTGCTTCCATGAAGCACATATTCAAAGAATTTGAATTTTTATTTTTTAAAATCTCTGGAATTTAAAACATATTTGAATAGCAAATAAGTGATAAACATTACATAAGAACGTAGCTTTGGTAGTCTGAATATAGGCTAGTTTTTAACTCGTTGAGCTTTAAATAATTTTCATATTTTGTCGTAATACACATCTTGATGTCTGTATCGGGTAAGTTACACAATTATAATGCACCTGTCGCTTCCTCATCATCATCATCATCAGCGGATAAACGCCCATTGCTGGACATGGTCACTTACCACCTAAAATATAAAATCTTCCCCATACAAGCTGTATTCCATCTAGTAAACAACAATTGAAGTTAAGGTCGTTTTATAATAATAATCATATTATATTAGTAATATAACATGCCTCTCTTTTATATTTGCGATTAGTTTCCTTCCGCCAATAATTAATATCATCTATATATAGCATATAATACTGTAGTCCAGTTTAAAGAGTGTTCTAGCTAGTTAAGTCACTGGAGTAACGAGACTTAACATATCTCAAGATGACTAATGCAAAATGGTGCCCAGGTGGTGGTACCATCTTAATAACCACCGCATTGTTATGGACAATAGTATCAATACTATAACTGAAAACTAATAATACTAGTACTTAAAGAGGTATGAGTCATTTATTTAAATCTTTAATTTATTACCTAAAATTAGGTTTTAATAGGCGGATTTAATGCCTATGTCAATTGTCTACCAGTTAGATTAGGGCGAAAGGAGATTCAGTTGGTGGTTTGATTAGAAAATAAATAAAAATACTTGTATATACATATTTATGGTATGATATAAATTAGAAGGAAACTTCATATTCGGGTTGTGCTTAATTTCAGGTATTTGTTTTAAAGATAACCCAACACACCTGCTGTTGTTGGCAAACGGAACAATAAGGAAACAACAATAGCTTATCTTATTAGGGCCCTTGTATGCGGCGGACAGAATACGTGATAACATTTCGTATTGTAATCATATGTTATTAAATAATTATTATATACATAATGTACAGCAAATATAAAGCAAAAGACGGCTCCTCTAAAAAATTAAAACACTATAAAGGTCATACAGCTAATGATGGTGAGTCTATTGCGGAAGATCATTTAGATAAGTACTACTGGAACTTTTGTTCGCAGTGCTAAACATCCGCGTGAAAAGCTTATTATATTCCACTTTAAATGAATTAAAAAAAAAACAGTTTAAACTAATGATATTACTGGTGTGATCAGACCTACCATGTGAAGATGACGATCACAATGTGGTGTGATAAATCATTCTAACTAACGCGGCATTGTTACAGGACACTTAACCATCTTATTTCTCATAACAACAGTAACTATATGATGCTGTGTATATCATCAACAACTGTTGCGATGAGGAGCGTATCACTTGCTATCACAAAAACATCTTTTCCGCGTCGCTGAAGAAACTTATTACTTATTACCCATTTATTAACTTTATTTACAGTATTTAATATGAATTTATTAAAACCAAAAAGGAGATGATAGTAATTACATTAAATGTTTATTTCAATCCTTTGTCAACAATATAAAAAAAAATTTATTTTTTCATAGTGAATTTTCAATAAAATGAGTATTTCTCAATTTTATACAATATTTATTTATGCACACAACTTAGGTCTACTTTAGTACTTAATTCCTGAAAAGGATTGAGACTTGCTAGTTAAATATTAAAAAAATGTGTGACGAGAATATTTAAAAGAATATACAATATGATAAAAGCCGTACGAAAGCAAGTCGAGTGGTATATTCAATTATTAGCCCATATTTGATAGACCACTATCAAATTCTCGCTCAATTTCACATTTAGTTCCAGCTAAAAGTACGTCCGGCTGAGCGGGTTCGGGTGTCAAAAAATCATCAATATAATATTTTTGGCGATATTTAAAATTTGTAAAGACTCTGGTCCGTCGAAGTAGGTAACAAAGGAACGCCTATTTCTAGCACCGTATAACATTGTGAAAACATATTTATGTTTCTATTGGAAGGGGTATTGGAATTTAGGTAACGAGATTTAATATCATATTTCTCTAAGCGATGAAAAAATTAGGCAAAATGTATAATTAAATAACGCTACATTTTGTATACAAGCTTATCGATGACTATTAGTTGAAATTCTTCTCATTTTGGATAGTCTCCGAATAACCAGAAATGAAATATATATATATATATATATAAATATTATTTTATATATACATACTTATGTATATACATACTACACATACATTACGTCAATAAAGTTTATTTTTGTATCTATCAAATAGCTAACTTAATGTCCAATTTTTGCCATGGTATTTTGGTTACTATATATTGATACTGAAATACATTAACAATATCGTAGCAACAGATTTACTGTATGCCTTTGTTATAGCTAGTTAGATAATTAAAGAAAAAAACAACTTTTAAAATATTACAACTAGTTGCAGAAGTTATAAAACCGTGAAATAAGCTGTTAGTATGAAACATGTCATCATAAATTAAAATGAAACCCGTGCCCGTGTACGTAACTGTTCACCGCCACCTTCCTCCCCAATAACTTGCAGTACCTCTTTAATTATACTGCAACCGCTTGACGTTGCGAAACTTTTAATTACTAAACTTGTATATGTATTCGTAAACATATAAGCAGACAAATATTATAAAATATAATAAAATTAAAATACATGTTTTTGATTAAATTTAACGTTTTTTCTGCGTTGTAAAAAAGGTTACAAATAAAACAAAAAGTAATAACATATCTCAAAAACTAAGTGTGTATGTGTAGTCTATAATTTGTTTCTTTTTATCTAATTTAAATGTTTATCATTGTAATCTAAATGAAATTCTCTTCCATCAAGCAGGGACGTGGACAACAATTAACTCTTTGTAATTTTCTTTCTAAACATTCCGGGCATCACATAATTTCGCCTAATGTGCAAAAAGGGACCAGGCGAAGTTTATGACAAAGGAAATGAGTTTGTTCCGACCAAACATTAAAACATCCTCATTTTTTATTTTAACAAAAACAAATCTCTTCTACAATTTTTTTCATGTACTAGAACTTTAGTACAAACATTTTAGCAAAACTTTCTCTTTATACTCGCTGGTATGCGAAGTCATTGTTGTAGTTCCGACTAATAGCGGTATAAAAAGACTGGATTTTAGTCAGTAGAAATCCGACTCTCTGCCCTTGCAATAAAAGAATTACCGATGATATCTCCACAATGCCATTCACCAGAAGGTAAGTAATACTTTATACAACATTACGTAGCGTCTTTACTTTTACTTTTAACTCTAGGAACAACAACTTCCTAAGCACATGAAAAACTATTTGCATGAAGCAGCTTACGGTTAAACGATTTCGAAAAAATTTGGGGAACCATAGGTACTGAAAAACTGACCATCAGTTTAACAGCACTTAAAATATCTTAGTTGATAATATGACGATACAAATAGATTCTTGGGGACGTATATTATCAAAAAAAAAACTAACAGTACTATTGAAGGAGTAAAAAATTAAAATGGAGATCCAGTCTCCTCTCTAAGTAATGACGTGCAACAGGTACAACACCAGGCTTCCTGTATTACCACCTTTATTTATACATGTATGTAATGGCATAGGAATACAATTGAATTACCGCACAAGACTATATCATGTCATTCTAATTTAATTCGCGTTCTATTCTAGTCTAGACAGCGTCTAGACTTCAAAATAGCGGCTAGGAATTCAATTAATCGGAATTACTGTAAAATACAGTGGCTATGTACTACTTGTATTTTTCAAAAACAACGGATTAATAACCATTAGCATATATGGACTACTTTTGGAGGAAAACTTAAAAAGAGAGAATGAAGCATGAACTTCGATTAGAAGTTTGTTCCTAGAAATCAAAATCACGGTCATTAAAAGCAAGTATTAACAGTAAATGTTTTATTACTAGTAACAAACAGGACCAATAATTTTAACATTTTGTATTGTCTTACCGTAAAACTTACGTAGGGCGGAATTACATTATAAAATAATGAAGAGTAAAATAAAACAAAACGAGAAATAAAATTAATGTTCACAGGGATCCTGATCAGGTTATTTAATATTTTAATATTTGCTTTATAATGAAATTATTTCGCAGCTTCAATCTGCCTTTTTCGATAATAGTATAAACCGCTGTCCTTTTTCTAATTTTGGGCAGTTTTTAATTTGTCTATATTTTTATTTAGGAAACCAAAAAGACAAAAACATTACCGAGTACACCTTATCATACTATCAAGCTTTATACTTGATCTTCCATTTACAAAACAATGTAGATTTAGCCATTGTATCTATTTAGTTCGCAATGGATCATGTCACAAAGTCATGAGCGAATCCATTAAGCTAAGGCCGTTTGTGTTTTGTCCTATTTCCCTCTCAGTAGAGGAAATCTCGTAGACAGACTTAATAAATCACAAATTACGCATGATGACTAAATATTGCGGGTATTTCCTTTTCCCTCAATAGTAATAAAGTCAGAAAAGTTCGAAATTGTTTAGTGGAAAAACAGATTTCATTTCTGTAACAATATCTGAGCCAAAATATTTGTAACATTCGCAATAGATAAACCTGATGAAACATGAGATATATTTTATTTGTTAGTAAATATGAATACATCAAACGTTTTTTCAGTTTCATCTCAATTTTTTAAAAGTCTTAGAACACATAGTACTCATAATAGAAATAACAATATAATTTTGCCAAAGGGGTACTGAACATCAATGCTGGTGTAAACGTATCATATCAATTACTTTTTATAAATGGCATGGTATGTGTTAAAATTATTAAAATATGCATAGTAAGTGTAAGAAATAGACCTTCTCATTCTATAATCTAGGAAACCGTGAACTTACATTAGTTTAAATTATAGTGTATATCTTAAAAGAGGGTATTCAAATTGGTGCAAGTTAAACCCTTCTTTCACTTCTATTTGAAACATGTTCATAGCCGAATAAACTGAGATGGGATTTAATGAAATCAATTTAAAAGGCAAATCAATAAATGCTACAGAATCTCTTTGGAAAATAACAATGAGAATCTTTATTAATCTTCACAGTCCGTTATCTATTAATTTGCAAGATATCTTGATAATTAAATCATTAAATACTCTAAGCTCCATTGTCACTGCGCCGTATACCTCAGTAAATTCAAATGTCTTTTTTTATTATTTAAACAGTTTTATCTTAAGCTTTAATCGTAATAGTTTGTCTATTTATTTATTTAGTAATTTTAACTATATTCAAGATAATATAGAGTCTGAGTTATAACTGCTTTTTGATAACTCAGTCATTCCGGTGAAATTTCACTCTGTACGATTCGGAAATGTATGATCTCTATTACCAATAAACTTGAGCTTTTGGTAAAAAAATCATCGTAAATTGAAACGTTCCAAGACAACGTATATTCTAAAAAAAACTAGAACTTAGAGTTTTAATAAATATATATAATAATATACACCACGCAAATTAATAAACAGTACACAACAGTATAAATTTTAGTCTAAAATAATTGGAAGATTCTATTGACTGAACTAAATGTAATCGACTCATATCTTTTTTAGAAATATTTGACATCGCTTAATTGAAAACCATTATTAGAAGAAATAATATACCCAATTTGCGTAAAATTTTAGAGTTATGTATCTCCCACACAGTACATAGGCTTATGTGTGGAGTGCTTTAACTTGTCTTTCTTTCAAGTCACTCGTACATGTAATCTCTTTAAATTATATAATGTATTTATTAATATAAACGGTTTCCCAAAATCTATTCTTTTAATTGTAATACTAATACACTCTAAATTCCTGAAAAAGATGAAAAATATTGCAATAAAAACATGTGCTGCATTCTGAAAACTATCATATTTGTGTAATTGTAAAAAAACCTTTTCCTGCCAAGTCTCATAACAAAAAACAATACTTGTGAGGTCATGAAATAAAAAAAAAACTCGGCTGTTAATTAACCTCACACATTGCGACGAGATCGTTACGCGTCACACACTTGACGCGGTGAAGAAAGGACCCTTGACCCCTTTTAGTTTGCAGTGCAGGTTAATGGTACGTGCCTGGCCATGTGTGCATTTGAAGGGATAATATACATCACTTATGTTGGTAGAGAGAAAAAAAAACTAAGCTAAGAGGAAATGCTGTCGTTAAGAAGTAACTATGTAGACAGATCATATTTAGCTCCAAATAAAATAACAGATTGCTATTTAACTTCATAACTAAAATGTTTTCTTTGAAGTACATAATAATGTCACTAAATCTTTGTTTTTAGTGTTGCTGTCATTAAATCAGTAGTAAGATGTCCAGTAATTTGCAATTTTTGTTACTTTGCTTGATGAGTAAGTAGGTGGTATTTCTTCGGAGTCATTGTAGATAGATTTAACTACATAAAACTAAACTGATCAGATTTCATACTTCAACCTTTAATTCATTCCTTTCTTAATACATAATGAATAACTAGTTTCACGAAGACTTAACGAGGTAACTTTTTAACTTAACAAAACAAGTCATTGTTGTAATGAGTCTTGATTCTGTTATCTATATGTTTTATTTAAAAGATTGGCAGTTTAACAATTAAGCACAAAATAAAAGAAAAGCTCAGTTTTTACCTTTTCTTTAAAGAAAGTAGTTATGTATTAAATTAAACTAAAATTAACTTTTCATAGTGTGACTATCCCTTTCTTCCATAATGATAATTATCCTTATAGAATAATTATAATCATACTTTACGTGACC
>DWLS01004125.1:0-14488 GCA_018246255.1 Pachliopta kotzebuea | reverse complement strand
CCAAAATGTTTAATTGCAGGAGTAACTTTTTGTTAAACATTATTCTAAAAGACGTTTTATTTTTGATTTAACTATCAATATATAGTCGTACCTGCAATGCCTTCCTCATTCCGAATGCAATAGAACTGCAGTATAAAGTCTGATATGCTTCCATTGTGATCCTCGCCTCGTCTCGTACTCTCAACAGTAGAAGTCCTCTTTCTCCGCAATTTATTGTTACCTTTGTCACAGAAAATAAGTGTTAATCCAAAAAGAAAGCATTGTATTCCATCACATGATTTTTTATGTCATTTTTGTTACACTTTGTTTGATATTAAAAAAAGTGAATTTTGTTATATAATATTAATATCATTTAACAGCTTTCGCTGAGCAGTTGTTGTCTTTTTGCCTAGATGTTGTGGTTATTGTTAGGGTTTTTTAAACTTTAGTAGCTTATATCCTTATATCAAAATTTACCGCCATAATGACATTGCTGTATGCTGTCAACATATGAAAGTCTAAGTTTTCCTCGCTAGCACCCTTCACCATCCAGGCCAAGTGTCAGCACATTGTAGAAAAAAGATTCAAATCTCATAACGCAATGGGCGTTTGATTCTTACACCTGATTAGTGCAACTTTTTCCTTTGTAACTTTAATTGTAAAAAATCTATGGTATATAAACTCATGAAAAATTCACAGACCACGGTGGATTCTGCCAATACTAGAATCGTTTCAAGTGTCGGGAGAACCCATCCTGTATATGTGATGACGCTGCGGAGGAAACGGATCTCCACTTACTAACGGAGTGTCCCATTCATAGGAATTTACGGCACGAATTTTAACAGGAAACAGGCCTCAGAATACATACTGATAGTTTAAAGTACTTAATAAAATGTAAATTAGTTAGAAATAAGTTTATAATATATTGTGAAAGGATATGTACTATAGTAAATAATAGAAATAATACCATGTAAATGTGACTATATATACATGGGTGTACGTACAGGTTTTGTAATGGTAGATGAGAAGGTAGCATAAGTATTAAAAGATGTAATTAAAAGTTTAAAAACCCCTAAATAATAATTAGGGAAAAGCGGGAACAAAACTCACGAAGAATCTATATTAATGTAACTATTCTAATATCGCTATTTTTAATACGTAAAATTTAACTTTACTTGTCTGATTAACTCATCAAAACATTGAGTATAAAGCTGCCTGCGAACTGGACAAATGCCGGTCTCTCTGGCCTGACGTTGCTGCAGACGAGTGTCTAACATCTCTTGAAGATTTATTACATCTAGTCTAGTAGCCGGTGTAGATGATATCTAAAAATCAGTGTTTTACTGTTATATAAGAAAAGTAGTAATGTTCTGCAAAAACATTCCTAATTGATTCTATACTAGCTAATATAATCTAAAGTACGGTAATTTCGTACGGCATAGACCGTAAAATCACTTCTAAAATCTGTTTACAAAAACAATTTATTTTTAAACATGTTACTTTTTGAGTCCATATTTGTCCATCTTCTTCCCATTCTTTGGGTGGTAAGATTGCGTTTAGTATTTCTTCAGTTTCACGTTTGGCTTCGGTTGGGACGCATGGTTGAGCCGCGTCGCCACGTGGAGAAGCCTGGTACATATTATAATTAAAAAAATACATTATTTTAAACATTCTTGATTATTGAAGACATACTTGTCAGTTAAAAGTTATACATATAAGTAAGTGTTCGTAAATTCAAACCTAGGGTGGGCGGTCGTTACTCGTCTCCGTACGGCACTAATTCTTTTTATATATAAATTGCATATTAAGCTTCTTAACTCACTACTTACAAATTATTTTTTTAGCAATTTTCCTTTCAAATACCTCATCCACATGGAACCAATATTGATTAAATAAAAGTTTTGCTCTGCCGGAATTTAAAAAAACCTTCGTGCTTGTTAATGCAATTACTATTATAAAAACCTTAACATAAGCATCAATTCTCATTTTAGACATATACATCTATCAGGAGTAGATCAGAATTAAAAAATCTGGCATCAAGTGATCAGAAAACTTCAAGAACCAGACCGTGTCAGGCCAAAAGAATTTTTTTTTTTTTACTGTAATATGCAGTTTTGGAAATCTATTATTGAAGATTATCTTGTGGGTAACAATATACTGAAATAATGATAACTGAACAAACATTCTAAGATAAAGTTAGAAACATAAATAAACCGTTTGTTTTATTATTTGAAAATTATAGGCTATTTACTTGTATTAATATTTAGATATATCTATATTTGTCACTACTGTTTTAAATTTTTATGTAACTAATGCCTAATATTTTATATATTTTTGAAGCATCTAATACGGACTTTAAAACATATTTAAATTAAACATTTTTGTAGTAAATCAGAAACTTACTGCAGGTTCCGCTTTTTTAGTCACTAAAACTGGATTATCGTATCGTACTAGGGTATCTTCTGCAGACGACGAAGTTTTCTCCGCCATTTTTATCACTAAATAAATATACTATTACAATTCTTTTAATGTTACAAAATAATGTACGATTCGAGATGCTAATAAACAAAATTAGACAAGTGTCGTTGTTACTATAGCAACAAGTGCTTATAGCCCTCGAGAACGATTATTCGAAATGTTAAACATTTTTGTAAAACCTTAGCCTTTAGTTGTCTTTATTACAACAACATTTATGGCAAATTTATTAGACATCTTTATTGAAAATTTTAATGATGAAGGAGAGAATAATGAAATCATTTAGTTCATATTGCAATAATTGGTGTCATTACTGGATACTTTTATTTTCTTATTTACAATAAAATGGCCCCGATTTCGCATGGTTTTTAGTGACACAGTGGCAGAGAACGGTGAAGTGTATATGCCTAGAATACTCTGGTATGCATTAGTTAATAGAATTAAAAAGAAGAAACTCATAAATAATATTTTTTTAATAAATGCTAAATGCGCTACAGCTTTTATTTACAATGGAATCTATTTTATTACATAAAGCCTATTGTACTCCTCATTATAATATTTCTATTGTGAATCACTACTGGAACTGGAGCTTGAGTCGGTTGACATAACTTCAACGTCTTCTTGGTTTGGCGCTTCTTTGCTACGTCCATCAATTGCTACAGAGTTCCCACCTCCTACAGACATGTGGAGCTCACCGGAAGAGTGCCAAGTAAATTGATTTGTTGCAGAAGCTGGTACTAAAAAAATATTTTCCTTAAAACATTTACACAGTATTCTCATTTATTTATATACATATTCATCTAGAATATTATACAATGCATAATACCAGCATTTTTCTGAAATTTGCTGGAGGTATTACATTCACAGGTATCAGACTCATAACTGTAAAGATAATTATTTTGATAAGGCTGGTTAAACTTAATTCCATTGTCAGATGGATGGCATTTCTAGTCAAAAACTATGCAATTTGATTAGATGTTTAATCAAATCTGCTTAGCTAGTTACCATCTTTATGTTGTAAATCTAGTGATAACAGTATTGCGGTATTCTGGCTATCAACATATAAGTCATAGTAATTTGGGTCAGCTTGCTTTGAGTCTTGTAGTTACATATTATATTAAATTAAGATCAAGTATAAGACCATTGTAAATAAGAAAATTTGTTGATTACAAGAGGTATTTTTAAATCATTATAACTAATTTCTCAGATATATAAATATAAACATTAAATCTAATGTTTATGTTTTGTAAGCATTTTGGTATAGAAACTACAAGTCAATAAACTTGTGTTTAGGTGAAAGTACATTTTTTGTTCACTAATGATATGAATTTAATAGATGTATCGACTATCCATTATATATTTAACAAATGTGTCATGGACACGCTAATGTTCTACACATTAAACTATAAATTCTAGCAAGGAAAAAACAAACATTGATATAGACCATATATTTATAATTTGTTTGCATGGAATTTGAGATTACTAAGTATATTATGAGTAACACAACAATTACCTCCACCAGTAGTTATTCTGTGTAGGTCATTAAGAGTGGATGGTGTGTGACCATTTAATGGAAGATCACAAAGTCTACCCAGCATCCCAAGTCTCATTTCAAGATCTGTTGGATATGGTCTTCGTGGGTCACCTGGCTGCCATGATAATGGTGCGCTGACTGCATTTGATGCACTTATCCTGATAAAAAGAATTCTCCATTTAGATTGGTAAGAAATACAACTTCTAATTAACGAAACAGAATTTAAATGATATTATAAAAAGTTAGAGATCAGTTTAGTACAGATTAATATATACATTCACATTAATGTGATTAAAACATAGGTTTATGCAATTTTAGAGCAATGCATTTTGAATATGTATTCAAAATTTGTATGTTAAAGTAACACAATAATGTGTATGAAATGTGTTTTTTTTTATAGTAAGAACAATGTAACGAATGTGAAGTTTTAATATAAATTAGTAGTATAATACCTATGAGCAAATTTTATTAATTCTTCTGATGGAACTGGCCTTTTTCTGGATTTAACAATAGAAGCAAGTTTTTGTCTAGCTTGGTAAAGTGATGTAGCTAATATTTGTTCAGCATCCTTCAGTTGTCTTTGTAGGTGATGTATATCTTGATCCTACGGAATTTAATTGTAAAAATGATACACGAGAGAATATATAAATAATATTGATATTTATTGAAGAAATCATGTACCTTATTATCTACTTCAGCCTTAAGATCGTTCATTTTTTGCTGAATCTTTGCTTGTTCATCTGCTAATTCTAAAGTCTTTTTTAATTCTACATCTTTAGCTAGTAACAAATCAGTCAATTGTGCATGGTCAGCAGCGGATAATTTCTGTGACTTTGGTGCTATAGACACCTCTATCATCTCTCTAAAATATAAAAATTAAACCATTAACAAATATTTAGATTAGATGTTTGAAATTTCTAATTATAAGTCTTACTTAGCTATTAATTCCATATCGTCAATTATAGATAACAATCTATCTTTCGTACTTAGATGCGAGGCCATATTTATGACAAATTATTACACCTGTATAAAACTATTTTGGTATTCAATAAAGAAATTTAATTTTTAAATAACTTTCATACAACAACATACACTGAGGAATTTACTTCTGTTACTGTTATTAAAACATGTCCGTAGATTACATATCATGCCTTTATAATCTATAGTTTAGTATTACCAGATGAAAATGTCAAAATATTTCTCTAAACATTTGGTTCACTATGGAAAGAAATAATTATTATTAATAATTTTTCAACATTAACAATTAAAACGGATTTACATAAAATTTATTAACACAAAATCAAATATTACACGGGTTATAGTATTTACAACTATTATTTACTTTCTTTTCACTCTCCAAAGTAATAATACTCTTTACTCTTCTTTTTAATACACTAGCGTTTATCGACGATTCTCACCACAGGCGAGGGTGATCAGAGATTAAATCTTATTCATTTCTGACGACCGCATAGTTTTCTCCACCAAGAAACTTAAGTATAACGTGCATAAATTTAGATTGTTTTTATTTATATATATGCATTTATAAAATTGCTACACCTTTCCTCTTCGCTGTATAACTATAACTACTCCTTTAATCCTTAACTTATCCAATGCTCTCTCATCTTTCTCCTCTTTTTTTTAGTAGAAAATATGTATATATATTTATCTGTTTACATATTTATTTATCTGTTATATAATATATGTAGCTCATGGATACCGGATTTGTGAGTTTTTAAACCGGCGATGTCTGGATGCGAAAAGTCGTATATGTAACAAACATTAAGTAAGGTCTACATCTAGAAGTATTAATAAAAGCTGATGATGATGTATCCAGGGAAGTTGCAAGAGACATCAAAAAGACTAATAGCATAAATATTCGAAAAAACAATCCAAAATAATAGAAATTAGTTGAACAAATGTCCTTTTGTTTACAATTGCAATTAGGCTTTTGTCTTAGTCGCAGTCACCATTGCATTGTTTAGGATAACTGATGACATTAGCAAGGCATTGATGAACATAGGGTAACTATGATTGTACTTTCCCCCGAACTGGTTCCAGCCTTGTTCCAGCATTGATATTATTATTAAATATTTTCTATATTCATGGATGAATTATCGGTAAAAAACCAAATTTTCTCGGTGAATTGTCTTAGTTCGTTTAATACTTTAGTATTAGAAATATATTTTTAAAAGTTTAAACGTTACATTAAAAACTTTTGTTTTTATAAGGACTTTAGGATCATATATAAGTACTGATAAAAAAATGAAAACTGAACATCGCATTTTTCCTTTTTCCTACATGTTATTATGAAATTGGATTGGGTGCCGGTTATATACTATCGTAAATTAACCGAGTCTTTGTGTCAATACTATATTTTTGAAAGGGACAAAAGTACAAAATCAAATGTGTTTATCTTTTTTATCATCACTAAATAAATAAACAAATCTAAATGTTTCTATGTACAACCTTATTATTTTTTGTAATTTATTTTGTAATAACCTAAAAGGTTTCTAATTATTTTCTAGCAGCAGGATTCTTAGCAGATACCGTTAAGATAGATACCATCGCAGCGCCTATATCTGCCATCAGTAGTAATGTGTAAAAATTTGTGATCGAGTTAATAGCTGTTGAAATTATTGGTAACACGTAATGTTGTTCAATATACATATATCTTTTTCTAATTAGCGTCACTTTGTTATGAGTGGGAGAATCATTTACGATCAGATGAAATCATGCTCGATCCAGCTTGGAATAATAATGTAAATATATAATGAAAATAGACTGTTTTTTATATTAATGAGAGTAACAACTTTAAGAAGTTATTTATTTACTTGAAAGCAAATTAGTTTAAAGCAGCGAACCGGTCATTTAGCGAATAGCACACGAACCGGCTCACCATACATAGTGCACGCACGGAGCTCGTGATCGCGCGGCAGCGTGGAGTGGTGCGGGGGAATGCCAGGGGTTGGGAGGGGGGGTGGGTTGGGATTGTAGTGCACGCAGTGAGCATGCGCGTTCCACGTGCTCATGAGACTTTATTGCTGCATGAGAATATTAAATATTACGGCGAAGGAAAACCGTGAAACAATCGTAATCCTGTAATAAAAAAATTCGAGAGTATTCTGCATCCTTTAACTTAAACGTAGCCCGTATAGCGGATAAATGGCTTCGACGGTTGTTTACGATATTGTTATTTAAGATAAATATTTTTTAACTAGTTGAATCTTAAGGACGTAGTTTTGCTAGTGTATATTTGTTTCTTTATTGTTACTAATTTTGTGTTTAAGAAAATCTGCAATGTTTTGCAGAAATTAAAACACTCGCCATAGAAAAATCACCACATAGATATATTCTTTGATGATGACAGCGCTGACCTGTCTCTTGGAGCTCATCCGATACTGAACACGCACACGCACGCTCGGTAGCTCTGGGCGGTAATAACCGGCCCAGAACGTGAGTGTACCTTGTGTACGCGGTGTGTGTGTAGCTGGGACGCCGCACTCTAAAGTGAGGGCAGCGTGTTGTTGCGATGAGGCGAATGTTGGTAATGTCGGATAAAGTGGTTTGATAAGTGTAGCACATGTTGATGGTATCTGCAGTGTTGTGCGTGGTCGTGGTGTGTGGAACTCTTTACGATAGCGAGATTAGCTAATGGCTTGGGTTTTGAATGCAGGTCGTAGTCGATCGCATTGATCACAAGAGGGTTGGGGTGAGAGGATGCTTCTTCGAAGTAGGTCTTCTGGTATTGTCTGTAGTATTCCTTTATCATCGGGAATTCGGGGCCACTGTGAAGTTCTACATTGCGTTGGTACCATTCAGCGCCGGTAGCGATCCGGGTGAATCGGTTTTGGAGTACCTGCAATGGTTTGAGGCGAGTTTTGGAAGAATGGGCGACGGCTACTCTGGCATAAGACATTACTGGTCACACACACACCTTGTAAAGGTGAAGCTTGTGTCTTAACCCTTTCAGACCTGGCGTACACAATTGTACACATATAATATAAAAAATAAATTTAAGTATTAATTTCACATTATTTGCAACTAAACCAGGCTTTTTTTTTCAGATCGATTAGCGAAAATAAAAAAAAAACAGGTCTGAAAGGGTTAAACCACATAGAGATTTATTTATTATGTTAGATTTTTATTGGTTTGGTTCACAACTTAAATTATTTGTCTATAACAAATGGAACAATTTTTTATACAAGCATCATTAACTCTCTTATAGCGGAAAACACGTCATAATTCATTACAATCTTCCTCTGCTTTTTATTCGTTTTAAATTCAATGTAGCTTCAAATAGTAATAATAAGTTTTTAAAAGGTTTTAAAGATTAAACAAAATTTTCAAATATTGAAACTTGCCATTTCGGGTGTTATCAATAAAGTTTAATACTTTAAAAAAAGTATTTATTTTTTTATTATTTTAGTATTAATACACTAAAAAGAAAATAGATGTTAGGAAAAAAAATCTTCTGTTCTGTAGTGCACGGTAATAAAGTACCAAAACCATAGATTACATTTAAGACAGTATACTCACAAAGAAAATTTCGTTTTAAATTAATTTAATGACGTAACTGCTTATAAAGTTAATACAAATTTATATTACTTGAAATTTTTTATGAAACTCCATTTGACTTTGATTAACTGTTATATATTTTAATAAAAAAATATGTTTTGCTCTACTGAAAGTAATATTTTTCTAGACTGTGGCATTATGCGCGGAGGGAATAAAACAAGCGTGCGGGGTGGAGGGGGGGTTTAAGTATTCGATCCCTCATTGAGTCATTCCTTCCTACGTCGGTTGTGTTTCGTTCTAGTGCAGTTCAGGTCTGGCAGTAGAGGTGAAATTGGCTCCTCTGCCAATCTAATGGAACATCGTTCCTACGAGGTACCACCAGCGACCGTTACTAACATATCAAACATTCGTCACAAACGCGATAATTGTAGAAAACAACAAATTTTGTTGTTGCTATTATGCTGTTTAAACGGATCATTGAAGGAAAGTCGATGTTGAACGCTGATGTCAAGGATAAGTCCCCGGAGAAATGTTCTAGAAGGAAATCGGAATGCGACGGCTGTGGCGAACATTCCACGTAAGTAAATATAAACCCCATCAGACAAAACACAGAAGAAATGCTATCAGACACCGCATTGTAGTCATAGAATTTAATAGAAAGTTCATAAAATGGATTTTTGTTTCTCCATTGAAGTTGCAAGAAATCTGGTAACGGAAATGTTTTACATTAGTGTAAGCAATTACGTAAACTGGAAAAACTTGTGAAAGAAAACAAAAATGTACTGGTACTTTAATTGTATTTCTTATAAAGTTAAATAAAACTAAAAACAACATTAGTTATATATTACTAACAGAGTATTATCAGTTGATAGATATTCACTGGACGCTTCCTCCAAAGATGCTTAACACGCTCTTCTTTAGGGTATAGTCTAACTAAAGGAATAAAATTTTTCATCTTAATTGAAACTGAAAATCCAATTCTTGTTCGGTTCTCATAATGCTCGGTAGCTTTTTAAAAATATTGTAAACAGCATAGCATATAGACTTTGAAGTTTATGCTGTAAACATCATAATATTTTCCCAAACTACCCATTTTAAAAGCTATCAGAAAACGAGGTCCGTTATTATTATTAAAAAATATTAACAAGATATAAATCCTATTAGATATTTATATATTCTTTATGAAAACCTTAATATCTATGGTATACTCTCCCAGTCAAATTTGTTTAGAATTGTAAGTAGACTGAATACAAAGAAATAGATTATAAACATTCCATATATAAAAAAATGTTTATATCGTCAACGTAACTTTTGTAAGGCACAATATCATCTCAAGGAAGATAATAAAATCCATTATTATTTTCTTCTTTCGTGCATTCCAAACATGGATTCAACGGCATACTTATTCGTTTAAATTTCCTGTTTGTTAAAAATATCAAGGTTCAGAATCGTAACCAAAAACCGGAAATGTATGCGGTCCTTTCAAGAAACTTCTTTCAAGTATCTATTGTACACA
Organism: Pachliopta kotzebuea; assembly: GCA_018246255.1. Classification (NCBI taxonomy): domain Eukaryota; kingdom Metazoa; phylum Arthropoda; class Insecta; order Lepidoptera; family Papilionidae; genus Pachliopta; species Pachliopta kotzebuea. The sequence goes on along the minus strand of DWLS01004125.1, from coordinate 4,469 downwards.
ACTCTTCAAATGTCTGCAAAGCTAAGAAATGTATACATGGATATAATTACCCATTTGTCTTTGAAAAATCTAAATCTTATCGCTAGTATACTAGTGGTAAGTCTGTTGCCGAAGATCGTCTAGGGACCACCCCAGATCATATTTCTGACGTTAAACAGCAGTATGCAAACATTAATATGTTCCGGATTAAAGCGCGAAATTACTAGGGTCGTCATAAAAATCAAAAAAACGTCATCAAAATCAAGAAAATATACTTTTAAGTAGCAAGTAGTTGTGGCCCTATGCCATCCAAATCATCACGGCTCTGGTGCATTCATTTCCCTATCCTTTATATTTAAGCATTTGGGGTTGTGAACAGCAGATCTCTCGTCCTCTCAACTTGCTATCCACACTTGGGAGAACAATGGTTGGACAATATTACCTCGAAAGATTAAACTTCACTTCGAAACCTGTTTTACAGGTGGAGATATCGAGCACAGTAAAATCTCATGAAATTTATAGTTAAGTATCTTTTGGAAAATTTTCCCCTGATACCAAAAAAATATATATCTCTTATAAGAAGACATTAATAGTTTCGCTGTAAAGATTATATCATTGTTTACAGATGCTCTGTTTTGTTTACTATAACTAACATGGTTTACCGTATGCTTATCGAACATAAGCAAACTGTGATAATATAGGCAAATACAACATACGTATTTCTATTATAGATCTCGATTTTCTGCCAGTATTTAAATTTAAGTTATGTAATTATTATATATGTATTTGAAATGTAATAACGTATTTTTAGTACTTAAATTTTTGTTGTTTGAGCTCGTTTTTTTATCATTTGACCGCATGTGTTGTCGTGCCGTGACAGATCCGCAACAAAAGTAAACATAAATATTGAAGTGTACGAAGATTTTTAAATGAAACTTTATTTTATGAGAGCCATTCACCTTGGGTTATTACGTTTAACATGTCGTTAACAGTACCACGTTAATATCTACGTGTGTCATCTACCTAAAGTATAGGTATAAAGTCATGAAAACCATTTTTAAAATGTTAATTCTTTTTGGGACCTCTTTTATTGTGGTAGGTAAGTTAGTAATTTATTCCAGTTTTATCACATTTGGAAAAAAGTTTTGAACCTTTAGTTTAGTATAGATAAAGATTATAGTGTTCTAACTTTATATATAACCTAACGAGTTTATCTGTAGATATATCTTTATACTAAAATCTAAACAAATATGATATACTTACTTCTTAAACAAAGAGAATTTTAGTTAGCGTTCGTCTGTAGAATTTATTATGTATAGTCAATTTAAGAAAATATTTTAGAAAGTAATGAGTAATAAAGTACACCAAGCCTTCGTTTCGGTTTTGATAATAAATATCTCATACGAGGCATTAATGTAATTTGATTGTCAAAATATTAATATACAATTGTAGTAAATTAATATTAACCGTTTTATTAGGGTTAACGGTTGAAGTCAATGACTGATAAACCCCTGGGAGATTTTCTACGTAAAAAAACTATTGATTACAAGAACTGCGTCATTTAATGTTTTATAAAGTACAATGTTTAAAGACATTGTCCTGCTAGTGTAACTTTAATACATATCATCATCATGGTTGTACAGAAATTTATTTAATATAGCGTCTTTTGGGAACGAATTGCAATAAAGACATTGACATAAAAGTATTCTAAATGAAAAAATACTTATGCGTATTAACTTTTATATTGTTTCATTTATTTTACATACGTAGTAGACTTTTTTACTTAAAAATAGATTACAACGAAACCTTGTAGACCAGCGAGTCTTGTTAAAGTCGGTTCGTCAAATTTAGGACATTACTCGTAGATATTGACAAAAAAAATTATGATTTTATGGCTACATGCAATGAAGGTGCTGGTAAACGGTTAGAAAAATACGTCACGAAAATTGTAAACATGCGCTTCTGGACGAGATTGAGGGGCTTGGTCCAGCGTTATCAACGATATTCTTCAAGAAATTCTGACGAATACAATAACAAAACATACTAGCAAGAATCTTAAGGTCATACTATCAAAGGTCTTATTGATAACCCAATATAATGTGGGGCTTTATATATTGTAAGTTCAAGAGACACTTGCTAGTTTGTTGGCGATTGTCTACAGTTAAGTTGAGTGAATAATAAATGTCACTTGTTAAAATTTGTTGTCGGTTAGCATCGCTTTTCCTGTTAAAATATGTTATATTATTTTATCTACACATACTATATTTTTGGACGTTTACAGTATTTTGGAGGAAATGACGAAGATGGTGCTGCTCGGTGTTGTGTTATGGGCGGGAGTGACATTTGGCCTGCACGTCGCTCCATACCCTCTCAATCTAATTGTGACATCAGGTATGTTTCGTTTACTAAAAATCATTTCTTTCAACGTAATTAGAGATGTTAAACAGTTAATTTTTTAGATATTATACACCCACCACCGATGTATGATTTCCCGTTCCCGAGTGCTGAGATGTTGAAAAGATTGCCGCCGGTGACTTCTGCATATACCAACAAGTCGATAGGTTTCAGTAAGATGACGGTAGGATTGCTTGAGCGCTTCGAGAACAATCTTCAGGGAGCTATGATAACACCTAAACAAGGAACAGCCGCCCAAGGTTTTGCCATACAAGGTCGACCTTCTAATGAAGCTATGCACTATGAGAAATCTTCGACGATTATCACGAAAGCTTCTCAAAATTTAATGTGGTCCAGATGTTCAAGGTAGGTTAAAGTAAATGTTTAATTAATACAAAAAAATAAATACGTTTTCGCCAGAAATCATCATGGTTTCTCGTAATCCACTCTAAACATGTCATCCAGTTCAAACCGATGCTATCTGAATTCTATTCTCTGCGTTTTCACAGATGCGCTAAACAATAAGTTGTCTCCACTCTAAGGATCTTCCTACCCCTTTGGTTCTTCGATATTAAATAATTTAAATTAATTTTAGGTACGGTTTAGCAATGGACGAGTGCGCAAGTTTCATTAGTACATTGAACTTGCGTGACACTGAATATGGTGCGGAATGTGCTGCTTTAGAGCGTTTCACGTGTCGTACGAATAAGATGTCATCAAAATATCGCACGTTCGACGGCTCGTGCAACAATCCAGTGCGCTCTTCTTGGGGTCAAGCGCTCACGGGCTTCAAACGACTTTTGCACCCGAGATATGCCGACGGTATCGACGAAGTGAGTTTATATTTGTATTATGTAATTCACGACTCTCCCTTCTGGTCATTATCCACTCTTCTGGCTTACTACCTACAGAAGTTTTTGGAGAGTATAATAAATTGATGACGAATTATTGTTTTACTTCGAATGAGCTAATACGAATTGGAATAAATAATATAATCTTGATGACTACTGATCTTAATTCCACATGGTGATAGTTGAGAATGTAACCGAAGTTTTTAAAGCGTGGTCGCTCAAAATACGCTGGCTACTTATTCTTTGACTGCTGGGACACAGCAATGGTGTTATGGTTACGGGATTACTTGATAATACAGTCATTTATTTGTCTAGCCTTTAATTAAAAGCAACTTTTTCTAGTCCGGCTTTTGTAGTAAATACACATTTACGTATAAGTTGTCGTCGTTAAGTAAGTTATTAAAAAATATGTAATTTTGTGTACAGCCACGTAAATCCGTGCTTCCGAAGCCATTACCATCGGCTCGGGTGATCAGCAACAAGCTCGCTGATAACATGGACAAGCCAGATAGTAGAAAAACTATCGCTCTAGCAGTCTGGGGAGAATTCGTGCATCATGACTTGGTTCACATTCCTGTTAAGAAGACTCGTAAGTAATATTTGTCTTTTATTACTTAATGATCTATAAATCAAGTCGAGTAAATCATATTTGCAATCAAATTGTCATATTTATCAGTTTAAAAAATAATCTCCTTTGAACAGTTCACACCAAGGAAGCCATACGATGCTGTGACGTTTCCGGTTACGACTTGACTCCGCGGTATTTGCACCCAAGTTGCATGCCAATATCGGTGCCATCGGATGATCCCATCTTCGCTGGCGGTGACAAAGGCAATGACGTAACGTGTATGGAGTACACGCGGTCCGCCACCACGTACAGAGGCGATTGCACCTTCGGAGCAGCAGAACAGGTATAGAACCTAGATTCTTGTATAGTTCTGTACTCATATCTCACTTCCAACTGAACAAGGTCGTAATCTTTGTTATAATAAACAAAAATATGTAGTCGTTTAGAAATGGGTTTTTGGTAACCGATGTGTTCCAAGAACGCTTTTTTGAGTATGTTCACCAATCAATGATGACCAGCGTAGTGGACAAATGACGGATAAATGTAAGAGAACGCCCAAGGTTCTTTTAGAAGAAACATAAGAGCATTTAATATTTTTGAATTTGCCAAAAAATGTTAAGTTTAAATATTCTTATTAGGTTCTACTACTACTTACTAGTTAGAATACTGAATACTGT
>DWLS01004124.1:0-14489 GCA_018246255.1 Pachliopta kotzebuea | reverse complement strand
GCATTTAATATATATATTTACTTTTATAAATTTTTAATTTAAACCAAAAATTTTAAATTAATAAAAGACAGATTGTTGATCAGCAAATGTGACAACAGATAATAAAAATATTTTTTTTTTATATTTAAAAATAAATTCTTGTTTCTGATGAAATTGAAAATTACTTTTTTTCTATCTCATCAACTAAATAAGTCGTTATCGTTTTACTGAGTTAAATTGATTAGCTACAACACCGTTTAAACTGTAACGCAGTAATATTTGTATATTAATGTTTGACAGTTGTTTATGATCAATAAAAATAGTTCTGTTCCAACGAAAGCATTGTTAATATATTAAGCGACGATTCTGTGATGCTGTGTATGTGATCAACTTATCACTTTGTCCTTTAAAGAAATGATTTAATTTATTATAAGTAACTATGAACAGTAATATATTTTTAAATAAAACCTCATACTGTTTCTATTGATATACCGATATGTCTAGAACTAAGTTAATGTAGTGTGGTAAACGTCAAAATTAAAGAATTCAAGATGACAATGTATCGATAACAATTTCATTACTGGTAATATACCAACTTTTGATTTTTGACACAAAATCTAGTTCTAGATCTAACTGTAATAAATTAATTATATATAATACATATTTACTCATCATTTTTCTCTATTTACCGGTGGTAGATCTCTATTTTCGAAAATCCTCTAGGTCTTATTTCTATCGCCAAACAGTAATGTTTCGCACATTATTGTGTTTATAGAAAGGTGATGTATGCTAGTTAAATTACTCGGGTAACGAGACTTTACACCTTACATCACAAGGCAAGCGCAATGTGGTGCTATACCATAATAAAGAGCACCTTATTATGGGCAATCGTATCACTTACCATCAGGTGACCAGCTTGTACTTCATTACGTCATATCGATTAAAAATATATACTTATTTACATATACCATTGTTTATATATATATATATGTGTGTTCTTTGTCTCTTCTTTCTTTTGTTCTATAAGTGATGTGCTGTGTTAGGATATTTACTTATTATTAACCTTATATGCATAGTGTTTTGAACGCTTGCCTCCCACTCCACCAGTACTGGATTCGAATCCTACACCAATGAATTGTTCAATTCACGTGCTGTTAATATAACATAAACCAATATCACGATCTCTGACGGTGAAGAATATCGTGATGAAACCGACGTAACTTTGTGATGACTATCCGCAGTCGGACTTCTATGTGGAATTGAGACGGCAATGGCAACACTACTACATTACAACTGATAAGGAATTTGGCTTGTTCCATTACATGATGACCACGACCCTCACTCATGAGGTAATACGACTTTCTTTATTTAAAATATATATATCACTGAAAATAAACTATAAGACATAATGTGTATTTTATTTCTTAAAGGTTAATGCTTGACAACGATCCCACTTGGTGTTAAGTGGCGATGTAGTTTGTGGTGGTGAAGCGTATTAACCTAATAGATGCCTATTCACTCTTTGAAGACATGTATATAAATAAATAAATCCAAAATCCGTTCTAATTTGAAGGGTTATTATCTAGTAAATTTACTGTAACGAAGTTGTATGTTAAAACTAGTACAATGTGCTGTGTATACCATTTTAAACCAGGTATCATTAATAATCAGGTGTTTGATGGTTAAGAAAATTATGTGTCGTATTTTTATCGATGTAGTTCGCATCACTATCGATGACGGTTCGGACGAGGCGCCTCACTACCGCGCACACGCTCAGTGTTTGTACACAAATCGGCACAACAACAACGTAATGCGTTATCAACACACATTTAACATAATAAATGGCGGCCAATTCATTTAGATAGCAACACCGACGGAAAAAATTCAAGAGATTCTGAAAATGGACTCCATAAACGGTGAGTACAATAAATAATTAATTTAAAATAATCATTTAGGCAAAGGTCGTTAATCAGAAAAGACGTTCAGCCAAAATTATTTAATTGTAAAAATTAAAATAAATAGTATAACTTATTCATTGAAAATTACCATTTATTTATCACAGTTATTAACATGGTATATCACTACTATCATCCGTGATTAAAATCATTATGCATCAGGGTCGTCACTACATTTGTATTCATAACTTTCCGTTTACTATATGACCTTAACAAATACATAATATATTACGAAATAAAGACATTATAATATATTATTAGTTATATAGTAATTATTAAAATAATAAAAATATTAATTTATTATTTTAAAAGTTAATAAAAATTGGCCTATGCACTACAGTCCTTTGTCTTTTTTTGAGGAACAAATGAAATATAAATATTTTGTTTTATTATTATGAGTGATAATTAAATAGGCATGATTTGTTGGAGAACATGAATCACAACAGTGGGAAGATATTTTTTTGAAGATCTTACATTTTGTTAAGATGATTGGTGGACCACTTTTATTTATTATTTATTTATTTATTTGAAATTTTTTGAAACACCTAAAATTAGGGTATAGTAGGCGGAGAAAGCCTATTCATTCTCTACCAGTTAACCTAGGAGGTGGGAGATGATGTTGTAGGTGAAGTGAGAAAGCTAGGTAGTTACCGCCGCAGCTTCTATTTCCTCCGATAAATAGTAATGTGAAAACATTACTGTATTTACTGAAGGGTACTGTATGCTAGTGAAATTACTGGGGTAACGAGACTTAACAGCATACGTCTCAAAGCAAGCAAGCAATGTGGTGTTGTGTATACCATCTTAACTAACGCCACGATTAGTTGGCGCTGGTTAGTTACATATTATATACATATATCACTAGCATCTATAGCATTAGATATCATATATAAAAATATGTTACTTGTAAATTGTTAATTCTAGTTACCCCAGTAATTTCGCTAGTAACAGCTCCATTCAAAATGTAACACAGTAATGTTTGCACAATACGATTTGTCAATTGGAAGAAGAAATTTGCATGTCCTTATTAGAAATGTTTAAAGGAAAATAAATCAAATATCATAAAGGTCAATGACCGATATAGACCTTAGAAGTACGTATAGACATTGAACGATAAACAAATTAGTGACGTCAATAACGTTGATTATTTGTTACGGACCCTAACATTAAAACATTTTTTTTTAATTTCATTGAGTGGCTGTATGGATGAACGACCTTTGTTTTTATTTAAAAAAGAATTGGAAAATAATAATTGTTTTCTTCTTTTTACTATTGTTTATCCTTTACTTAGTTATTGTTATAAGTTTAATGCGGTAGTTCTTAAATGGGGATATATCAGAGATTTCAATTCTGGTACATGACCATGTAGGGTCGAGGTCCGATGTATTTTTAAACCTCAAGGCGATGTTCGTATGTACAGACAGCAGACAATGAGACGAGGTCTGAAAAACAACGAGAGGTATTTATTATAAGAAAAATGAATGTCAATAATAAATTATATTATCTATGTAGTACATAATTAATATAAAAATTACTAATAATGTTATACTAATATTATATATATACTTTCTTCAACGAGTATTTACTGACCTCATCCTTAATATGACCTGTCAATCGGTGGATTTTTAAATTTTATTCTCTTATGGGAAAGGCAAATAACCTCAGTTAATACAGCTTAGTCTGTTTTTGAAATATTTTTCAAGTAGTTTAAGAAATGCAATTTGCTCTTCGAAAGTGTTTTCAAATACGTTATTTGCTCGTGCTGGATTTATTCTTCTCGCATTTATTAACTTCCAAACAATTTGACCTTTCTGTTATCATTTGCTTAACTCTTTCCCTATATAATCCTTGATCTCCTTCATCATCTAAAGAGTTCACATATTCTCTTCGCAAATCCCTGAGACGTTGATCATAATCACTTTCATCCATTGTAACTTAATATTTTCACTTTGTGGCAAAATATTATTTTTTAAAACCAAACTTTTTAATCTAATAACAGCCTAGAAATTTTCGGCGCGAACGCAGAAACGCAGCCTTGTGCCGAAAATTCCTTCAAAATTATTAGATATTAAGTATTAATATTAGACATAGCACAGATAAAAAACAAACGCTAGCGTCAAAAAACAAAAAAAAATATTTTTGTTACTCATTAAAACAATAAATTACAATGAATTTTCTTAAATTAAAAAAATATCTTTTTTTTGTGATATTATTATTTTATGAGAGGTCATCACCAAATATGTTTTGTTATAGCTAAAGGTATAAAAACTTTTTGGCATTTGACTTTTTGTAGTTCCGCGGGAAAATAACTAATGCGCAGTATTATTTCTTGCTTGTGCATAACATTTTCGATAAGAGCATAAAATGTAAAGACACAACGAGAATTATTTGACCTTAAGGTCGCATATTCGCTGTTCGGCACAATAATGAGGAATGTATATTTTTGTTTATTCGACGAGACTAGCAAGGCGTTCAGCTGATGGTTAGTGATACTCTTGCCCATAATAAAGCAGCGCTGGTTAAGACAATATACACTGCACCACAGAGACGTGAGGTGTTATGTCTCGTTACCCCAGTAATTTCACTAGCATACACCCTTCAATTAGAAAACAGTAATGTTTGCATTACTACTTGGCGGTAGAAGTAAGAGCTGCGGCGGTACCTACCTTTATCAGGGGTCTGCAACTTTTAAGTCGGAAGAGTCCAAAATTTAATAGTTTTTGAAGAGAGTTAGCTTGAGCCATCGGGTGGAAGTGTTTTTAAAAACTACACGCTTGGGTTTACTGTCCCAAGCTATGTTGTTAAGTTAATAAAAACTGAGAGAGAACTGATTTTATTTAGTAAGTTATACAATGGGTCCGTATGGCTAGTTTATAAACTATATGTGATTAATAGACCTGATATCAGAGTATTTTTTTTTATTGGTTAAGGGTCAATGCTTGACCACGATCCCACCTGGTGTTAAGTGGTGATATGGTCTATGATGGTAAAGCGCATTAACCCAATACAAAATTCCTTTGTTCATTGTTGGCCTTTCTCTTATGATAATATAACTAGAGCCGCAATTTTTTTTTCATGCCAACCAAATTAAAAAAATATCTATTTATTCATTATAAAAACAATTTTTATGTTTGCGTGTGGAGCTAAAGAATCTCAGGTTTACATCCAAATAGCCGCAGGTTGCCAAACCCTGACCTAAACGGTCTTCAGTAATTGAGACCTACCACCAGTACTTACAATACATATTGACTCTGCTTACAAGGTACGTGCCCAGCTGTGGGATTATTATTTGGGCTACTATTACAATAAACAATTTAATATATACCTTTGTTACATCACCGATAGCCGCATCAGATAAGTGGTGATTAAAAAACATGTCTTATCGCGTTTGATTGTTTTTTATCTCACTAGATAGCAGTTGAAATGTATTACTGCTTACTTTGTTACTCACTTTTGGGTGTTTAAAAAAAATACTTTTTTTATTTGACAAGACCAACATGATGATCACCTGATGGTGAGTGAAACACTTGCCCATAAAACATCGCTGGTTGAGATAGTATACACAGCACCACACGGTGCTCGTCGCTTTTGAAATATATATCTTAAGTCTCGTTACCCCAGTAATTTACGTCGTTACACAGTAATGTTTGCACATAACTATTCAGTGGTAGAAATAGCAGGTGCAATGGTATATACCACAATTTATTTGGAAATGAAATTGAAGATTTATATCCAATTACGTCATCGTCATTATTATAGTCGTTGAGAAAGCAATAATGTTTATCATCCAATCATTTCATTATTCGAAGACTTTAAAGCTAGTAGAACATCATTATCATTATCAGAGTCAACGTCATAATTAAGCTTTATAATAAAATATAATCTATAGTCGTCGAGTTTTTTTTTGTTTTATTAATATTGTTCAGTTTATATTGATTAATTTTCTTAAATGTCAATTACATTCAGCTTTTATACGATTAGTACATAATAGACTTCCTAGATGGCGCTGTTTGTCTCTTAAATAGTGCTTGCACTTATTTTGCAATATTTAGATATAAGGGCGATTTTTAGATATTTTAACAGGGTTTACAGGAATTACAGAGGCAACGAGTATTTCTAGAAGGCCTGACTGCTCTGTTTATTTTATTTTATTTATTCAGAAAACCATAGGTGTAGACAATATATAATAATTTCTATAAATATATTAAGAGGTAAAACTAATTAGAGGTTTCCATATATAACTTAATAACATGTTGGTATGCGCAGATAAAACATTAATAAAAAATGTTGATATTAATTAGTGAAGAACTACAAACGAAGAAAGTAAATAGTTCTTCACTAATTAATATCAAAAATTTTTATTTATGTTTTATCTGCGCACACTCTGCCAGCTAAGCTTGTGCAAATCAGGAGGGTGACACCGACGCCCTGGGAACTACCCCAGGTTTTCCAATTCCGCCTCCCCCCAGCAGAGAAGCGATGCACCCTTCACCGAAATCGGAAAGAACTCGGAGGCGAAATCCTATCACCCTCGTCGGCTCTCCTTCCCCTCTTCCAAAAAGGGATATCTTTGCAATCGGGTATGGGTTAGCCCGTTTAAATCCACAAACGTACTCAATGCCATGCCATTAGAGCAAATCTCCCTCTTCGACCGGCCCGTCCCCTGGAAGGACTTGGTCAAATACCTCGGGGTCACACTCGACCGCAGGCTCTACTTCGGAGAACACGTCATCAGAGTAAGGAACAAGGCCCCCTTCATTTTGGGCAGACTTCATCCCATACTCTGCAGCTCCAGCAAGCTCGCTTTACGTCAGAAGGTGCTTCTAAACATGACCTGCATAAAACCCATAATGACTTACGCCAGTGTTGTGTTCATGCACTCTTCTATGGCCAAAATGAGGTTCACTCTAAGTCCTTCAGAATAGTTTCACCCGTAAAGCTACGGGTGCGGAATGGTATCAGAGGAACGTCGATCTGCACGAAGATCTCCGTCTCCCCTCCATAGCGCAGTTCCTGCAGGACTGCGCTGTATTCTACTTCGACAAAGCCGTTCATAATTCGAATTCTCTGATCTTCCAAACAGTGAATTCCATCCCGAGCCCTAACGCCACTGTCCTCAAAAGCAGACCTCGTCTTCACTGCTTCCCTTCGACACTGATGATCCAAACCAAGGTCGGTCCGACACACATGACTCTCCCCCTTTCGTGGTTATTTTTTATTTATTTTTCCTCTTCCCTTAATAAGTGTGGGCCAAAGCTCGTTTATATTTACATTTTTTGCTGCTTCTATTTTCTAACGTACCATTTCCTTCGTTCCCTCGGTCGTCCATTCTTCTTTTGTTATTCTTTCACCAGTATTTCTCACTGTCGCGGTTAACAAAGAAGCCGCCTCCGTCTTTAATTAAATATTGTCTGTGTTGTGGTTTCCCACAGATAACATTGCTTTTCGAAAAATATCATCAAACTGAGAATTATTTCAATAGTCATATTATGATAACATTTTTTTAATAATAAAAACACTTAATATTTTTATTTGTCTATGATTAAAATAAAATTCAGGAGAGCACAGTTGTGTGGCTGTATGGAGTCCAAACCTGTGCCCTATCCTCGAGGGAACGAAATGTTTAAAGAAAGGTTCATTAAACATACTAAATAACAAATATATTTATTATAGCGTTTTTGTAAATGTAATAATTATTTCTGTGGGTTAAATATATGTTAATAATTTTTTTTTTGATTTACAGATAATAAATGTCAAATTAAGATAAACCTAAGCAGCCTGCAACTGATGTATACAGACTTCGATGAATGGATCTGCAGGTTTAAGCGACATCTTCAACCAAGGTTATATATTTTTCTATCTACAATGAACTAATGAATATTTCCGTGTTTCGGTTTGAAGGGTGCTGTATGCTAGTGAAATTACTGGGGTAATGGGAATAAACACCTTACGTCTCAAGGTGAGCTTAATGTAGTGCGGTGTGTACCTTCATAACAAGCGCCGCGTTGTTGCAAGCGTATCACTTACAATCACGTGAATGCTTTGCTCGTCTCGTCGAATAGAAAATGAACTTCCTTGTTAGCCTGTTAGTCTAAGGCTATCAAGAATAGGACTAAAGTAAGCCCTGCCTGTAGTAGAAGAAGACTGAAAGGGCCTTGATGGTGGAGGTCCTCATTGTTTATTAATTGAGCTCGGTGCGGACGACAAGTACAAAGTGGTCTTGTATTCTGTCGCAGCATACTGTTTGCTGGGGAGAGTGACAGCTCACCCTGGATCTGTTCAGCAGGGTAAGGAGACACCGGTGAGTTCTGTAGGAGATCCCGGGGCCTTTCGCAATGCACTGAGGATGAACACCGATGGGGTTTAAGTGGGTACAAGTACCTCATAACCCTGACTTCCCTCAGAAGCAGGGCATCTTTTAAAGATATAACCGGATTTCCGTGTAATATGGTAGTAAGCCCTTCACAGTGAGACGTGATAGCCTAGTGGTTTGAACGCCGGCCTTCCACTCTGAAGGTACCGGGTTTGAATCTTGCACCAATGAATTGTTCAATTCACGTGCAGTTAGTATAACATCTACTAATATCAAGGTCTCTGACGGTGAAGGAGGATATCGTGAGAAAACTTACCTATCTATGTGATAACCATCCACGGTCGGACTAGTATGTGGAATGGAGAAGGCAATGGCAACACCACTACATTATAACTGGCAAGGAAGTCGTCTTGTTTCACTACATAGGACCCTCAATCATGAGGAAATACAACTTTCTATATAATGCATCTATATATAAAAAAATATATACATATCACTCAAAATAAACTGTTAGACATAATGTGTAATTTATTTTGTAAAGGTTAATATCTGATCACTTAATATCACGTGATTTAAGACATGTATCAAATTGAGTAGATGTAAAAAGAACTACAGTAGAGAAAAGTAATATCTTATTAAGCAACGTACAAGAACAGCTTACCATATTCTATTCTTTTCTCTATATTATAAACGTCAGGACTGGATAAAAAGTATTTTTTTTTAATTACTTAGATGTTTCTTTTAAAAAATAAACTTTTCTTTTATTCGTGGACCAGTAATTAAGTAACAAGCTTATAATTGCGCTTGTCTTGTGACATTTTATATAGTCGTGGTATTTCGCCCGGAACCTGTTAGGGAGTATTTAATAATAGTATTTATATTACCTAATATTTGCCATGACATTTAATACTCGTATTTAGTAATTTACTGAAAATTTATTATCTATATTAAATGAAATTGAGTGTTATAGTTTATGAGTATTGAGATTAGCGAAATGATTTTTGGCGCGAGGCTGCGTCCTGGACGTAGTTTCGCGCCGAAAATTTCTAAGTTATTATTATATTAAAATTTTTGGATTTTAATGAATAATATTCTATCACAAAGTGAAAATATTAAGTTACAATGGAGACCAAGGATTATATATGAAAAAGATTAAGCAAATAATAACAGAAAAGTGGAAACGTCTGGATTGTACTCCCCGGTTTGACTGATTGTAATGAACGGACATACTTTTGAATTCATCTTAACATCAGATTTGTAACAAGCACCTGGTAATTCTACTATTATTACTTATGGATGTGACTCCGACCAATTCAAAATAGCAAAGAAGTGGCCTTATGACCGAGAATAATAAGACATGACAACATTAACACAAGACATGGCGTCAGCCTTACAATCGAGAACAATGAAGACGTGGCTTCGGCCTTTAAAACTAACAAAATTTTCAGATAATTACCAAAAATAAGACCTGGCTGTATGGACTTAAGTCGTTTGCCTTTCCCTTCAGTTATAAATTAATAATCATCATCATCATTATGAGTATTGAATCCACACACATATTTTTTTCGACGAGGCGAGCAAGGCGGTCACTTGATAGTAAGTGATACACTTGCCCATAACAACGTGGCGCAGGTTATGATGGTATACACAGCACCACAGAGACAAGGTGTTAACTCTCGTTACCACAGTAATTTCACCAGCTACAGTACGTTTCAAACTGTAACATTAGTATTTGGAGCTTAAAGTATGAGCTGTACTAGTACTTACTTTACGATCTCCGGTAATGAAGACTTTCCACTAGTAAAAGTCGTTGCTAATACTATCCTAGTAAGTCCACTAGTTACCAATACTCCAATCCGTAACACAATACACGTAAAACATGTAAATTAAATTTACAATTTGAGGAACGAAATAATTCATCTGTCAACCATGACGAAATCATCAGATGATCATGCGATAAAAAAACCGTACATAATAAATAAAATATATATAATCACCACAAACATACATTGCAAGTTAAAAGACAGTAATGAAATTAAGTTTAAATAAGGGAATATATATCCCTTTTATTATAAACAAATTAAAAGCAATATTGTTTATGGGTATACAGAGATATTAAAAATATTTTTAGGTTATATCATATGATGTTGTCAATACATTTTAATTATCATCAGCTTAAATATTATTTATATTACCATAGTTTATCACACACAACTAATTCAATGAACGCCATGACTTTGATGACGATCATAGTAAAGTATTTACTCATAATCATTAAGTAGTTCATGTTTAGTTTTTTGTTGTTCCTTAAGATCAATAATTATTCAGTCATGTAATGATTTATCCTGCGGATTTAAAAGTATAAAAACAGATTTTTGTTTAGATATAATGTTTAATATTCATTTTAAAATCAATTAATTAAATATGTTAATATATTTTGCTAGTTTTTTGCAATAAGTTTTTATTAAGAAGATTTAATGTGAATTGTTTAAAATATAAATATATTTTACATATGGCAACACCTTCGATATTATCAATGTAGCTTAGTCGTGCTAAATTCTTTTAATTATCCCGCCACATTTAAATACCCGTAAATTTTATAATAATTATGTAAAAATGTTTTTTTCTGTAGATATTTCTAATATCCTTTACAGGAAACCAGGTTTCTAACTCTCGTGCAGTTAACATTAATGTATAACTTATTTAAACGATTAAAAACATTTGTAGTGAGTGTGTGGGTGTTGTATATGAATGTTTATTAAACGTTAAGCGTGTGTGTGTCTGTATGTAACTATGTAGTTAAACAATAAAAAAAATCTGCTTTGTAGTAAACAAGTATATTAACATATCTACTTTGTAGAGGATACCATAAAATTGTTTCTTAGCGAATCAAGTTTCTAATGTCCGTGTTTTAATGGAGGAGATAAAAAAAATTGTTGTTACCTTGGTAATTATTTTCTTTTAATTAAGGAAGTAATTCTATACAAAGGTATAATCAACATTAAGTACTAGTTTCAGTTTATTTTATTTACATAAAAATGTTTCTGAGGACACCCTAAAATTAGGGTCTTGTAGGCGGACTTAATGCCTATGGCGATTGTCTGTCAACCTGAGGCAGGGGTCGTCGACCTTTTGAGCGGGAAGTGTCAAAAATTACAATTAACAAAATTTCATAGTTTTTAAAGAGCTACATTTCTTTTTAATTTACTATAAATAGTACTTCCTCAAATGAGCTTGTTTGATAGGGTCCTGAAGGCGGCTTAATGCCTATGGTCATTATCTGCCTGTCAGGCTGTGACAGGGGTCGTAGCCTTTTGAACAAGTGTCAAAAGTTAAAATTTTCAAAATTTAATGATTTTTGAAGATCCCCAATTTATTACCTAGCAAATTTTTTTTAAATGTTTAAATTTATTCATAAGAAAAAATTCTGTTTATTAATACACGAGTAGTGTTTTTCATAGAAAAGAAATAATTCTCTTTAATCGATACTGAATGAATTTTTTTGTTTTAATTAAATAACATTTATATGTGGAACCAAAGAGCAAGTTCACATCCAGAGCTGCATGTGGTAGCGAGCTGTAGTTTGCCGATTCCTGGACTAGGTGGTGAGAAATGCGGTAGATGAAGTAATGAACAAAATTTGGTAGTACTTATATATACATATGAAGACAAATATATATATGAAAATACATTAACAAATACATACAAAACAAACTAATCCTGTGATACTAAATATTTCCTTTTCACCAGTCTAATGAGTTTATATTGGATAGCTTTACCAATGAACCCCTTTACCCTCGAGGTATGGAGACGAGAACTGATAGCTGATCACCTCGAAAATTTATCTAAGATCATACATTTTCATCATTCGTCATTAAAACATTAATCACAATATAAAAGTTTTCTTTTAATTGATGACACGAGCAAGCCATTCTCCTGATTGTGATCAAAATAGTATACACATGTTTTATCGATGTACTGTATTATTCACATTTGTTACGGTAGTTTAAATTGTTTTTTATTCAACGAGACGATCTAGGTGTTCACCTGAAAATAAGTGATACATTCGCCCATAACATTATACTGGTTAAAATGGTATAAACAGCGCCACATTAATCTCGTCACCTTGAGACGTAAGGTGTTGTCCCATTACCCCAGTAACATGACTAGCAAACAGCACCATAATAGATCAGAACACAGTAATATATGCTTACTATCTATCAGTTGTGATTGCAACTGCGGTGGTACGTATACGGTCGCGGAGCTACCACCTTTCTAGCTACCACTAAATTTCACCAGCACAATCTTATTAAATGTATTATTTCCAGTTTGGAGAACGATGTGGTGAAGGTTGCCGTCGAAGTTTCTGGATTGCGGATGACGAGGAAAGAACAAGAGGAACCATCATCTGATGATAATAAAGCTGCTGACCTTACACTACACAATGTATATGTCAATGGTATACTGTTGAGTAGTGTAAGGTATAGCGCAGATAAATATAACTTATTATTTAAGTTCGCCGGTAGTAACGGATCGGCTGTTTGTGATAATGTTAATTATATTTTAAATATTGATTCTGTATATAAATATATTAAATGTAAACTTTGATTTGTTTTGTAAATAGCAAAGAAAACCATTAAGTGTAATACAAGCACTTCCGTCATTAGAAGATTCAAGAGACTAATAATAATGTATTTTAACAAATTGTAAATATTTTAAAGTAACTATTGTTTTGTATAATTTGGTTGTAATTAAATAATGATAATAATTACTACTCTTTGTCTAAACTTTAACCCGTCTGCGAGTTAATTAAACTTTTTGTATGTAAAAGAAGCGCTTATAAATTCTGTGGCCTTGTACCCGAAATAATTCTATTGTTAAATTTTTAGATATTTGAATTGAATTGAATATTTAATATATTTGGGTCTATGAGTGGTAGCGAAATTGCTGGTTATACGTTTTATCAAAAATGCCTAAATGTCCTGTGGATGGTCCTTCACCCCCGTCTTAGGTCTCCACAAATAGTAGATCGATTTGGGCCGTTTCCCACTACGCTGGCCCAATGCATTTTTGTGTGAAGCCAGAGAATTGTTTGTTTCAAAGTCCAAATTTTTCTTTAATGTATGAACAATAGTTCACTTATTAATCGTCAGAAATCTACCAGCTTTCCGCAAAGCAAAGGTAAGGACCTGAGAAGTTGCAACAAAGTTGATCAGCAGAGTGCACCACCCAGGTAGGTTTGGCTTATGTTCCCGTGAGGTATTATATGAGACCCTTTATATAAATGTGGACCGTTTAAAAAATATCGATTACTTCCAGTTGCGTCCCTCAAACGGGAATTAGTATTTTTGAGTGTTTTTTAAAACAGGCATCATATATGTTTTACATCTTTTAAATATATTTTCCATCATAAATTTTCGTCTTCCACAAGTTCACTTTAATTCTTTTTAAAATATACGTTTAAAAGATAACTGTTTCTGATAAGATTAATGTCGCAAAATTGAGGTCACGTGGTTAAATGTCAAGTGTATTTCGACGTATTAAGGTAAGGGTCAACTTCCCACTTTATATCTTTAGAAATTCCAATCCGTTTAGATTTTACAAGTCACATGACACATTCCCAGTTACAATTTTATAACCGAAAGTAGTTACCGTTTTCAATCGTAGTTTACCTAAGGCGAAAGTATGCCGAAGGGCATGGTGCACATAGTATACAGAAAGTTGATAAGCTACGATTTTTGGAAAAACAATTGCGACTTCATTGGGATTTTTATTTTTTAATATCGTGAGTGGAAATTCAAGTGTAGATATTTAACAGTCAGGACGTAAAAACAAAAAAGCAAAAAATTTTATTAATTGAAAATTATCAGTACGTCATCAGAAATCAGAGTATAAGTTTGTCAGATTTAGTAACGTCAGGGTATTTATTAAATAACTAGTAAACTAAAGAATAAAAAGTAATATAAAATTAATAAATTCAAAACGTTGTTACCATAGCTACGTAGCCAGCTCTTAGCCATTAAGTTGACATAGCAACATCCTATTCCGCACGGACGCACGCCAAGAAAGGATAGATTTATTAGTATTACAATTTTTCTTTAAAAATATATTACAACTAAAATCATCTAATAGAATTTTATTTAAAAAAATTTATCTTTATAAACCTTGTGCCGAACAAGTACGGGTTCGGGAGCCCGCGGCACAAGGTTCACCGATAATACGTGTGCGTGCGTGTACTTACC
>DWLS01004123.1:0-14493 GCA_018246255.1 Pachliopta kotzebuea | reverse complement strand
CCAATAAAAGGTTTTCACAAATAAAAGACATATTAGATAAATATTACAGCGCGAGAACAAAGAGAAAGACACAAAAAAATCTAACAGAAATAAAATTACAAAATCACAATAAGAAGAGTTTTACTTAGTTTAATTCTTACAGTTGCCAATAATGAAAAAGGTTTAATATTTATTATTCATTCGATGTAGCTGATTGTAAGTGATACGCTTGCTGACAACATAACGCTGGTTAAGATAGTACACACAACACCCTTTTTTTTAAAGTAGGTACAGGTCAATACTTAACCACGATCCCACCTGGTGTTAAGTGATAATTTGGTCTGACGGTAAAGCGCATTAACTAAGCAAATGTCTATTCACTCTTTTTTTTAACACCATATTACGCTTATCGTGTTAAGATGATAGCTACAGCAACTTTCAACTATAACACAGTAATGTCCTTACAGTACTATTTGTCGGCTGCAACAGTAGCTGCTGTACCTACCTAGACGGTGACCATCAACCTACCAGCAGTCTATCTATCAAATAATATTGTATATATTAAAATAAGGATTGTTGTATGTGAACTCAAACAGTAGAAGATCTGTTTTAATGAGACATTACAGAAGTCTTACGTCGAACAATGAATATCCATTGGATGAGATGATGATGATAACGATGACTACATCAGAAAAGCTCCGACAAGTGGGTGTCTTAGTCAATAATGCAGGAGTTAGGCCATCTCCCAGCAGTCTGGCCCAATGAGGGTTGGGAGACAAAGCCTTGTTTGTTGATTAATAAGAAGCACAAGAAGCAAATGAGATTGGCTTGAGTCTTCCATATACACCATTAAGTTATGGTTAAATATAATTAGTGGTCTGATACAAACAATTCACGGAACCCAAGAGAACCTCACATGCTTTTGGTTGACCCTGGTAATCAACAGATGAGGGTCTGGCCTATCATTATACCAGCGATTGGTAGACGGCTCCAAATCTCTCCACTATTAGAGCCCTATGCCCAGCAGTGGACGTCTATAAACTGATCATAAATACAATTGTTATTTTAAATGTTTTTTTTTTGTTTGGAACTTATTTGTATTTTTTTTTCTTCTCTTCACAATATTAAAGGTTGAGTGTAAGAGAATGCCTTGTGGCATTATGTACACCTTTTTGTTTACTGTGTCTCTTGTATATAATGTTTTTCCTTTTGTTATTATTATACAAATAAATAAATAATTAAACACTTAAACAAAACTTATTCGAAATATTAAATTTTACTTAGAATATATTTCATAAGTTAATTTTCATTACATAAGCATGTTAAAGTAACAAATTATTATTTATTAGTAGATTAAGTGAATAGGTATTTGATGGGTTAATACGCTTTACCAACATAGTTCACATCACTTAACACCAGGTGGGATCTTGGTCAAGCATTGACATATGTATGTCCATCGGTTGAAATGATGATGATGATTAACCAACATCTTTAAATAAATAAATAAGTATCCGGTTAATGAAATCTTAGAGGAGCTATTATGCTTTTTGGGTTGCTCATTCATTTATTATGCAAACAGTAAAAACAATTGTAGAATGAGGTAAACTAAACAAAAATTCAGCGGTAATACTGCACATGCAGGATGCACTTAAGAATGCACCAGCATATTCAGCATAATGTTATTTATGAGGAAATAAAGAGGCCCCGGCGGTGATACCGTTATAATATTTAAATCCGCACATGTGAAAGGCTTTGCTTAAGTTAAATACATGACATACTTCACTATCAAAACTTGGGCGTATGTTAAAATTAAATGAAACATCAAGCACACAGGTAGAAGATTAAGACTCCAATCAGACCTAGATCTAAGTTTTACTGATGATTTAGACGTCAAGGCATATAACCTTTTTATACAACCGCAGCTTACTACCGCCAATAAACAATAATATGTAAATATTACTGCGTTCCGATTTGAAAGGATCTTAACCAGCGTTATATTATACACAAACATATCACTTACTATCAGGCGAACGCTTTGCTCGTCTCGTCGATTAAAAAATATGTATTATATCAAGAAAAATAAAGGTCTATATGTGATTGTAGTATGAGTCGAGTCAGCACATTAAAGAAAGAAGAATTATTATATGTATCGCATATATTTAGTTTAATTCTTCAAAAAATTAATTACTTATCAAAAAGTGATTATTAGAAAGTATTTTTAACAATAATTTGACTGTCCAAGTTATATTAAAGTAAAATATATTTGATATACATTAAGTTCTTCTGAACTATAGCTCTCGTTTAATATATTAATAAATTATTTTATGACTACTGTATATATGTATTAAATAGCATTATATACCACACAATTTTTTTTTTTATTTGTTGAGACGATCAAGCCGTTCACGTTATAGTAAGTGATATACTTGATCATAACATGCCGCTGATAAAAATGGTATACTTATCATCACTTTGCATCCACCTTCAAACACAAGGTACTAAGTCTCGTTACTCCAGTAATTTCACTACGGTACACACCTAGACGGTCTCCGGTAATGAAGACCTGCCAATAGTAAAGTATATCATGTGTATATATACATAGTAAACTGTATATATATATCGTCATCATCAGCCAATAAATGCCTTCTGCTATATATAGGCTTCCCTCAAAGATCACTCCTATCGGTCCTTTGCTATCAGCATCCAGTATTATCACAACATATACTATGCAACACATTACATATTTAAATATATTTAATTATTTATCTATAATAGAAGTTAAAAATTTTTATATACTGCATATGTTTGTTTTTAATATAAATAATAGTTGCTCGTTGTATTGCGAACAAAAATAATATAAAATTAATGATTCAAACCCGTTTTTACCATATATGTATCATATATCAGCCATTAAGTTGGAATAGCGACATTCCATTCTGCACGGACGCACGCCAAGAAAGGGAAGATTAGGAAGCATTTTTCAGTAGTCAACTTTAGATCTGGAGTATATGCTTTGAAAGAAGAATTAGACGCGGATACTTTTAGAAGTGTTCTTTAATTATATATTTACTATAAACTGTTGCTCTAATTTATTTATTTTTCATTTTTCTTGTTAGTCTGGTGTTTGTTTATTTACTTATTTTATCTATCCTGTCCTATTGGGTTACTAGGAAGAAATCGCTTGTAGCGCTAAGGCCGCCCTTGCCCACATGAAGATTATATGTTTAGTTAATTTACTGTACTGTAATGTGAGCAGTAAAGAGTTTATATACATTTTGTTAAGAAATAACTGATCTTTTTTTTCGTATTTCATATCGCAAACTGTTGAAGATAGTAACAATAGTTAGAAACGTACAAACTCAGCCCCGCCGCTAGCTGATACGATATCTTCAAGCTCCGAACGTCTCCGCCACGCGCCAGATAAATCTCGCAAAACGAACCATTTGTACGTCCAAAAGGTAACGAGATTTTTATTATTTGTAACTTCTGTCATTATTCATCATCATCTCGTCGTGATTACATACATATAAAAAAAACAACCAGAAAATAATATCAATCATTGATTGCTACATAAGTCAATGATTGCGTATCATTTGAAGTAGGTATCACGCAGCTGATATTGGAGCTTATAAATAATACTGTGTTGTACTTGAAAGGTGCTGTATGCTTGTGAAATTACTAGAGTAACGAGACTTAACACCAGCCTAAGACGAGCACAATATCGTGATGTGTATACTATCTTACCACTACTTACCATCATTAAGTATCATTACCCCAGTAATTTCACTAGATACAACGTCTATTAAACTGAAATACAGTAATGTTGACTCTTAAGTAGTAGTTTCCAGAACTACACCATCGGAGAAAAGTTATAGTCCGTTAGTTCGGGCTGTTGTTCTAAATGCAACTAGGCGATGAAAACTTGAATTATTCACTCGTTCTATGTAACACCTAGTTGGCAACACGTGGGCCCCGAGTATTCTGGCAAAGTCTGCCAACTGTCACCCACAATCCGGGATACTCTAACCTTGACATCCAGCTGACCATTGTCAATGTTACCGCCGACAGGGGAATAGGAACAATTAATATAACACCTACATTATTTAGTCAGCGATAGAATAAATATATTTAAGCTCTCTTATATTTAAATTAGATACATTTCCAGCTCAAACATAATTTACTTCTAACGTCCGAAGGAATTTTTTTAAACCTACCTAATATCACTATAATTTAATCAGCCGATAGACGTCCACTGCTGGACGTAGTTCTCACCCAATAGTGAGGGAATTTGGGCCGTCTCCCACCGCAATAGTCCAATGCAGGTTGGTAGAGAGCTATAGCCTAGTTTGTTGATTAGCAGTGTGTAACACTAGCAGATGAGGTTAACTTGCGTCCTATGAGTTGTTGTGTGGGACCTCTTACACCCCTCATTGTAAATATCTACTACCTATATCAAGATCATCTTTATCAACACACCTATGAAATAATGAATGAGTTGAGGTATCCTGTTAACCATTTTCATTAGGGAGTATTGTCCAAAAGTCACAACGCTGGGTAAGCGAATTGACGACGCTGGAGTTTAGTTAGCAGTAGGAAAATTTGAGAAGAATGTGATCTTTTGAGAGGACTGTCGGAGAAATACAGGAAAAGCGGGTAATGAGTGTTACAATTTTGAATATTATTGGGGGGTAGATAGTAACAGTAGTAGTCTTCATAGGACGCGAACCCGCATTTATCAGACAGATGAACTTTCCGTGGAAAGAAAGGCCCATGTCCAATAGTGGATTAGAAAAGGCTGATGACGATGTTGATGATAGTTCCCCAAATTATATCTATAGACTCTATGTAATACGTTTCCGAGATTGAACTTGAAATACTACTATTTAGTTATGGTAGGTCTTCGTTGCCGCAGACAGTTTAGGTAGGTACTTTGCGAATATTACTGTGTTCCGGCCTGAAGAGTGCTGTAGCTAGAAAAAATAGTGGCTTAACGGGACTTAACAATTAAGTCTTAAGAGTGCAGTGTGACGCTGTATACCATTTTAAACAGCGTTAAGTTGTTATTAACAGGCGTACCACATATTATCAGTTGAACACATCCTACTCGTCTAGTCGCTGTGTCGAATAAAAAATAAGTAAATAAATTTGTAAAAATTTCAAATGAAACTGCGGACCTACATTTTATGAGCAGTTAAAAATAACTAATTATACTACAGTGTAAATGAACGGAATTTTTCCACGGAGCCAATTTGAAAAATGGGTGGCTGTGATGTGGAGAGTCTTGCACGGTTAAAACGGACGTTTTAAAAATATCGTCCAGGCAACGTTGACGTGGAGAACACGACATTTCGCACTCATCGCCACATCAATCAGCATCAGCCCTTCGCTGACGGTAGACGGGAATAGTGACACCGTCGTGTAAACAAGCACGCCGTAGCTACACTAACGAAGCGTGAACAGGCAATCTTAACCAACCAGCAAACGGGCTGTATCGATGTTTCCCAAGGTGGAGCGTAGGCCTCAGAAAGGGTAATTGTTTTTTTATATTCGTTCCCTCGCAAACTTCAACAGACAATTTCACTATCTCTTTACTCTTTTCTTTAACACTTTCCTTTTCCGTTTTTTTCTCTACTTTACCATCATCTATCATATCATTCTCTATCATTCCTTCACAATACGCACAATTCTGTCATTTACGGAGACAATCTGAAACTTTAAAAAAATAAATTTCTTGTATAAGGTATTGAATTTTTTAATATTTTTATTTTTGAGGGTCATTAGATAAAAATTACATAGTGAGAGTGAGACACGGAAAAAAATTACTCAAATGTGGGACATGGAACCAAGAGGGTTAGGAAACACTCGGCTATATGGACTTTCACTGTTCTGGTTCTGATGACCGACTTGGTATCAAAGTATGGTTGATACCACTAAGACGAAAGCCAATATTGTACAACAATGTTTATAGTTCGAGATACCCATGACATTGTATTTTCTAGATCATACCGAGCGAGGCTAAAGCGTTAAAATCATTGAAAACCAACCCGGAGGTAATTGCAGCTTTTTTTTAAGTTGCGACATAACTTGCCGATAGTATACATAGAACCACATTACGCTCGTCGCCTTGAGACATAAGGTGTCAACTATCGTTGTCCCAGTAATTTCAATAGGTTACAACGCCCTTCAACCCGGTACACAATAATGTTTGCACAGTAAAAGTACACTACAACCTACCTAGATGGTAGGTTGAACGTTGAAGAAATATAGAAAAAATGCCTCTGGTCATCCCTATCTGCTTCGAATGTTCACACTATGACTGTTGGGGGAGAGCTTTCTCTGGGATGTGCTCAGCAGCACTGCAAAAAGGATACGGTGAGTTACGTAGAAGATCCCGAGGCCTTCCGCAATGCACTGAGAACGACCACCGAGGGAGTTTTAGTGGGTACAAATCCCAAACAACCCTGACTTCCTCAGAAATAGGGTACCTTTCAAAGATTTCCTTCACGACAAAAAAGGTATTATATCATTAGAATATTGGAATATTGTAATATTACTGTTTCAAGAACGAGGTAACTATTGAAATTATTTAAAAACATACGTCAATGCGACGATCACAGTGCAGTATCCTTACTAATACCGTGTTATAATGTGCGAACATATCACTAATATTACGGAGAAAGTCTTGCTCCAGCCTTAGCTATGCTAACCTATAACTTTTTAATAGAAATAATCATCCCCTCTGGCAAAGTACTGAGCAAACATACTAGCATAGCCGCATTGGATGGTGGTGGAGGATGACTCAGTGTAAGTCTAGATGTAGATAAATCTAAAAAATATTAAAACCCATCATAAAGTCCGGGCGTGACTAACGATTATTTCTGAAAGTCAGGCCATTGCGTAACTAAATAAAATGACTGTGCCGCAGTGAAGAAAACAAAAACATCCACCATAAGTTCTGTTTAACGCCTCGCTCCTAACAATAGGGAACTCGACGATCATAAAAGCGCAAGGCTTAATGTAAAGAAGTTAGAGAGCGTTAACTGAACTGTGGAGTAACAGGCGTGTAGAGATGGTGGGAGGCGCTGCCAAGTTGCGTCCCTGCCAAGGACTTTTGGCTGTCAACGACCCGTCACTTGCCTACTGACCTTGGTGACCTTTCCCTGAAAATGTACGAACGCTTCCTACTTATTAAAATACTTCGCGATGTAAACAATCTTCTATTCTATATCAAAGTGATGGTTGACATTATCCATTCACCTTTGTGAAGAGATGATTTAACGACATAAGAGAGTGGACATGTTTTGAGTATTCTTCATTAAAAAGAATGACAATGGATCGACTTAGTTTTCTCCAACTGACCGCCCAACTTCACTTTGAGGATGGCACTCAATAATGATGACGATGAGAGATAATTATAAGGTTTCACGAAAAATCCTATTACATCACTGATTAGTTTTTTCTTACCAGAGACCTCATAAGTAGGTACCACCACAGCGTCTACTTTTGCTACTACCCTGTAGTATCCAGTATTACTGTCTTCCTACTTTAATGGTTCTGTAGCTCGTGAAATTACTAAAGTAAAAGAATTCTTAACATATCTAAAACACTTTCCAAAAGATCTACGTCCGATGGTTCAGATTTTATCCGTTAAACCGGTAAGACGAGCATGGCATTCACATGATGGTATCACGTGGCGATACGCTTGCCCATAACAACGTGGCGCTGGTTGAGATGACACTGCACCACGATCGGTCGTCGCCTTGAGATGTAAGGTGTCAAGCCTGTTTACCCACTAATACTATTAGCATACGACACTCTTCAATTACAATACAGTAATGTTAGCACATTACTATATGGCAGTAGAAATAGAATTTGCGGTAGTACCTACTTAGACGGTCTCTGGCAAAGCCCGACCACCAGTAAAGAGATTATGGCGATAATATCGAAAAGAGCTGTGTGAACTTTAATTTGCACCTCATTGCTCTTTGCATAACATTACAAAAACTTTCTAAAAAGAAATAGTATGGTAACTTGTTAAAAAAAAAGGAAATTTTGAAAATTAACTCTCCTCCGAAGCGATGCAATGTAATGGGCCCCATAGACATTTAACACGTGCTCCCAATGAAGTAGAGGGAGCCAGCTCCGCTCACACGACGACGTGAGCAATAAAACTTAATTTTATATCCTTGCAGCAGCCTTGGGCTGCTCCGGAAGATGATTCGCAGCGGGCGACTATCTCGTTCAGTATCCGTGGGTCGCCACCGACGACACTGGGCTTGTAACTAACACTTCACTTGGACCGGTGCCCGAAGGCATTCGGTAATAAACAAATGGTTCTTAGACAAGAAAATATTTTAGGTGCATCGCGAAAAATATGCCGTTCATCATTTTAAATTGTCGTCGTAACGGCCTTAATGTCACTAAAATTTAAATTATTTTAACGAGCTTATGAAACGAGGTTACGGATTCGATTGCCGGTTTAACGTGAGTTAGTTGGGTTGGTGATATATGATATTGCGCTTTTAGATCGATTACAATATAACTCTATAATACAACCCTAGCCTAAGAAAATTTCATTAATTTCTCACACATTGTTGTGGACATTTTTTTCTTCATTGTCCTTTATAATCAATAAAGCCTTTAATCTCTTTAAAATGTTAATTTGTTCATGAAATATACATGCAGAGTTTTCACATCTTTCTATAATTGTATCCACAAAAATTTAAAGTAAAATATGGTAAACTGTCCGCGAACTTCCGCTAGTCGGACAGGTACGCTATAAAGAAGATCCATTTCTCTACCGATTTAATTCTCAAATTTTTCTTGATTTCTATTGCTTTGAAACATTTAACATCTTTGTTTCGTAAGTTTAACCATTACAGAATGCTACCCAGGCAGTAAGTCTACTTCCTATACCTATGCGTGTAAATAAATAAAATTCTGAACATATTTTTATAAAGATGGCTTGTTTTTAAAGGAATGAAAATATTGATCTAATCAAGTCCACAATGGACACTATGGTGGGTTCAATAAAACTGTATATACCCAAAATACGTATATAACCCGAAACCGAAGCCATGGAGTAGAGTGAGTAGACCATAAACATTCTAAACTAGACTGCAGTCATCGACATTTGCAATTTATAACTGGGCCCCCGCACTACAATTACGCTTGTCCCTCTACATAAATTTTCTTCGCGCACACTCCGCTCCGCAGGCCCGCTTCCTCCTGTTTCCTCCTCCTTCCTCCGCCTTCCTCGTATTTATCGGCATCCCGGTTGCGTTTTTATTATTTTCAACGCTGCGGCGGAGGAAGCGCGAGTAACGATTTCGGTGTCTTCCATATTCCGTTAGTTTATTTGCGACAACACTCCCGCTGTTTCCATATCGCAACGTTTCCATTAAGCTTGCAAATAATGACGATTGCTCGACATCGTTTTTTCTATAAAAACTTTTTTATCTACAGTGGGTTAACATATAACTCCAATTTCGAAATGTTAAATGATAATGAATTCTTAGATTGGCATGCTTGCACAGAGTTCTCCAACTCTCATCTATAGGCATTAGGAATCCAAAAAATGCGGAACGGCGGGAGATTTACACGGGTTGTAGCAAAGTAGGCGAGTTGCCTTTAGATATCAAAAACCTCATAAGGATCTGTTTTAATATTTATTTTACTACCCGCATCGAAAATTTGAGTTGAAAGGATAAAATTGACTTTTAATAACAAAAACACTGGATAAAATTTCAAAACAAATACACCAATAGAGTGGAACATGTGTTAAATTTATAATACCCGTCTTTTTGAGATCGGGGATTAAAATTTGCTATCAGGGTTATTGAAAGAGTTTCCACACTGACAGAAACATAAATTTTCTGTTATACTCCAATTAATTCTAACGTTGCATGCTACGGCGGCATTACAAAATTAATGCAATGTCCAAAAGTTTTCTTTTAATGTCCTTGGTTTTCAAACTTTGCTGTTTTAGTATAAGATTTTTAAATAAGGATTTAACAATCCTTATAGTTGCCTCAGTCGAGGATGGGATATGTGGCGTTCCTTTGGAAAGGTGTATGTAAAGCTGTGGACTGCCGCAGGCTGTTGATGACGATGATAAATGTCTTAAAGTTATAAGCAAAAGCTACTAAGTTTAAATATAAATATAATAACTACACGTCACCTACACTACAAACCGACTCGTGGTAGGACTCTTTTGCCAGGGACCGTCTAGTTAGGTATCACCGCAGCTCCTATTTCTACCTCCGAATAGTAATGAGCAAACGTTACTGTGTTCCGGTTTAGAGTGCTATATAATAGTAGTATTACCGGAGTTACAAGAATTAACACCTCATGTCTCAAGGCGACGAGCGCAATGTGGTGCTGTGTGTATCATCATAACCAGCGCCACGTTGTTATTAGTAGACGTATCACTTACCATCAGGTAAACGATTTACTGTTCTCCGCGACTGGTCGGAAAAAAAAACCTACAATTGAGTTTTCTACCAGATAGTTATGATAGCAATCTTAATGGTGATTATTTTCAGAATGTTCATCCCTATCAGAATTTTAAGTGTCATAAGAGATCTGGTTAGCGCGGCGCAATCTAATAGTCTGCAGATTTTAAACACAACGTCTTAAAGACGCTTTTAAAGTAAAAGGAATGTAGTAATTTTTTTATATAACACACACTGCAGACACCTTTATTTACTTTTTTAACTGATTTTTTCGGCGGCAAGGCGAGCAAGGCGTTTTCGATGGTAAGTGATACTCTTGCTCATAACATAGAACTAGTTAAGATGATATACACAGCACTGCATCACGCTCGTCGCCTTTTAACGTAAGATATTAAGTCTCATCACCCCAGTAATTTTACTAGCGTACAGCAACCTTTGAACTGGAATACAGTAATGTTTGCACAGAACTGTTTATCGGTTGTAATAGGAGCTTACCACCAGTGATAGTTACTTTATGTACCTAGTAGAAAATACCATAATATAAAAATCAGAGATGTTAATTTTAATTAGTTACTCAGACAGCAATAAATATTTTTGAATATCATCCCACCTAGACATATAGTAATATAAGAAACTTAAACAGTAATATAATTGTAATTGAAACTGTAATTAACTAACATAATAAATAAGCTGGATACTAACCCTTACTAACTTAATATGGACTTATGTCTGAAATAAAGATTTTATTATCATTGTTATAATGCAATAATACTATATGGTTATAATTCATTCTGTCTTTAATAGCTTTTCCCTAGTTTGAATATTTTGTCCCCTACGAATCCCTACTCAAACTTCTAACCAAAAGTCTTCACATTAATATCAATTTTGAACTATTCCACCAAAATACAAGTGATATGTTTTTTATTAGACAACGCACAAAATTTTAAGGTATCACCTCAGAAAGCGAGGATCATATTAATTCAAGATTTTTTATCGACGAGACAAGCAATGCGTTCACCTGATGGTAAGTGATACGCCTACTCATAACAACGTGGCTCTGGTTAAGATGGTATATATAGCGGGACCTTGCGCTCGTCGCCCTTAAGTCATATGGTGTTAAGTCCCGTTACCCCGGTAATTTCATTAGGATATAGCAACCTCCAAACCGAAACACGGGTAAGTTTGCACATTACTATTTGGCGGTAGAAGTAGAAACTGCGGCGATACTTACCTAGACGGTCTGCTGTAAAAGAGAGATACCGCCAATGGTTATGATTTAGTAGACTACCGCAGTCTGATGATGATGATGCTTTAAAGTGTTTTAAAACAAAATTACAATATAGTAAACGTTGCGATATATTCAGTAAAAGTATACAAATTAAATTTGAAAGAGTTAGTTCATTTTGATGGAATGTATCTGTAAACTATGATAATGGTAACAACAAACAATTGGGTAACAGTTCAAAGTTTTTTCGAATGCATGATGCAACCCCAGCAATAAACCAATCTCCAGCAAGTACCGCATTACGGTAGACATAAAGTAGCACAGCCGTGGGTATTCATCCACACGGAAATTTTAAGCAGACGCCACACTGGTAAAAAGCTCGGACAGGCGTCATAACTCATACTGGAACGCTCAACTAAATCTAGAGCGCTTGCTTATGATTTCAGATTTTTGGGAATGTATAAAGTGAATTGCATTTTTAAGAGAAATCGATGGAATCCGTGTTCGCTATTATCTGGCTCAAGTTCCCCTCGCCAATTATTTTTCGTCGCTTCCTATCGCTATCCGATTGATTCATTCGTTAAAATCTTAATGGATTAAGTAATAAGTAAAAATTGTGATAAAAAGGAAAAAGGCGTCGGCAAAGCGTTCACTTGAAAGTAACTAAGTAAGATTGGCTTGCTCGTAACAACGCGGCGCTGGTTAAGATAGTATACACAGCACCATATTGCGGTCATCTACTTGAGATGTTAATTGGTATCATTACCACGGTAATTTTACTAGCATACCCTTCAAACTGAAACACAGTAATGTTTGTACATTACTATTTGTCGGCTACAATAGGAGCTGCAGTCGTAGCTACTTAGACGGTATCCAACAAGAACTTTCACAACAAACTAAATAACTGAAATTTTCTAATCATTAAATATCTATGTAAGTCACAAAATAAAATAGGTTTTAAGGTCTTAAAATATGTACTGAAGATAACTTCAGGCTTTATTCACATGTGTAGGTCATTGCTTTTTTGATCGCATCTACCTTATCTATTAGCTGATAGTAACATCTGAATATTGATCTAATATCATGAATATTAGAATAACCGAGCTTTCATAATTATCTATACTTAAGTATAGATTCTTTGTTCTTATAGATTATACTAATTAGTAAATTCGTAGAAAGCTAGGCGTCAGATTAAAATATTGCTTTGATATGTTGATGTCAGAGACGGGGAAACTAACGTTTTGTATGAATTTCGCCGTCTTTATAATGAGCAATTGCAATTCTTTAATAAAGACTAGATTTTTTATTTCCTTGATTATTACAGTTTTCTAAAATCTTCTGATAATATTTAACGCATTATCAATTTAAATAGAAAAACGGAAAACAGACAACGCGATAAAGTTGCCAGCTGTTAACGCGATCTTTAGCTGAAAATTCGTTATCTATATCCCAAAAGCCAATCAGCTAATGGACATTGCTTTGCCTTCTCAATTCGTGAAATTAAAAAAAAAAGTAGTTTAAAAATAAACAGGAACATAGGAACGTGCATAACATTCTTGCTGTGGGGGCAGTGCATTCGGGAATCATGCACATTTACAAAAATATTAGAAAATTGTAACTAGAAACACGAAAGCAATCGCTGAAATACACATCTGTTACATTAGCCAAATTATTTTAACCAAAAAAAAAACGTATAATTTAAATTCAACTAATGCTTTCCCATTTCTAGCTATTCAACATTTAGAGTTTCAAAATAAAATGTACAATAAGATATAGCATTGCGTGAAACGTAACGTACTCCATAATACAGATTAAAAATAGTATAATTTCACACAAAAATGGAACAGTATTGCCATCCCAATTAATACACCCATCGATATTAACTAATATTATACAATTAAAAATAGATATTCATCTCGTTGTTATATATTTTAATAATGCAGTATGTGACCGAAGTACGTAACGTGGCGCGCAATTGAAAAACAACAATAATACTAATACATATAGAATACAAAGGGTAATTATTATCAACATTAACAGTTAGTGATAAAAACATCCAAACACCGAAAGTGGCAAGAAAAGGTGAATAGAAAGGTAAAAAATAAAACAACACGAGGGGGGGACAGAAAACATCGAGTAGGTACGAGTATATCTTGTAGAACATCGATGCGCGCTCCGCTCGCGGCTGCCGCACGGGTATTTTGGGAGGCCGCCGGTCACCTCCGGCTCTATTCAAACTCCACACAAACATAACCTACATAAATATATATTCATTTTATAATCTGTACCGAACACGCGATATCATTTATTTATTTATTTAAACATTTATTATACGCCAAAACTTTACACGGACTTAATCCTCCAACCTAATCTCTTCAAGTCAATGAGAGAAAAATTAATAGCGCGTTTTAAAGTTTATAATTTTTCATTCTACC
The DNA here is from genome assembly GCA_018246255.1 of Pachliopta kotzebuea. Taxonomy (NCBI): domain Eukaryota; kingdom Metazoa; phylum Arthropoda; class Insecta; order Lepidoptera; family Papilionidae; genus Pachliopta; species Pachliopta kotzebuea. Next base: position 400 of record DWLS01004123.1, on the reverse strand, counting down.
AGTCAAACCGTTAGGAAAAAAATTAATAGCGCGTTTTAAAATTTATAATTTATTTTATATAAATACATATTTATTACAATGAATATAACATATATATTATATACAATAATATATTTACAGATATAGATACATAATTACTTGTTTGTTGTTTTATTATCTGTTTAATGGCTAAGGACTTCTCCGTACAGCCTATAAGTCATTAGATTTTTATTGGTACTTTATATTAGACTAAGACGTTTGTTTTATTTATATATATATTTAAGTATTTAAATTTTTTATTTTATTCGTTTAAGCGACGAGATGAGCAAAGCGTTCTGGTTAAGATGTCCATTACCCCAGTAATTTCTGTATATTTTTTAATTTATCGGTTAAGCCAAGTCGGAAACTCAGTTCTCGAGCC
>DWLS01004122.1:0-14493 GCA_018246255.1 Pachliopta kotzebuea | reverse complement strand
CCGTCACCGCTAAAGCTTTTAAGTATAAGAAATTAAAAATGATCAAATTGTTGTTTTTAAACAACTAATACACATTTAGACAATATACAGTCGTTTTTTATCAGATTGTATAAGCCGCGTACGTTAACAAAAATGTAGGTATTACTATTGCAAATTGGTCCAGGCTGGTGAGCTATTTTTCACTGTGCTTAAGACTATCTTTTCCCAACTCGTTACTAATATCAATGCAATCATTAGTTATCAAAATCAAAGACAACATTTTTATTCAATGTAGGAACAATAGTTCACTTATTGAAGGTCATAAATCTACCAACAGTCCGCAAGCAAAGGCCCCGGACATGAAAAGAATTGGCGCAAGAAACTCAGCGGGATATAGACAATTTTTTTTCCAATTACAGTATGTCTTATACGCATACTTACATGCTGCTTGGGAATCCACTCGTTTTATTTCCTCACATCATTATCATTCAAATAGTCATCAACACTATAATGCGTTTTACTAATTAAAAAACATTGAATCACATTTTTAAATTTGTAAAGTATATATCATGTATATATGGATTAAACAATTGCTCTGCTTATGTAATTATGTTACCTATCATCATACCTCCTTACTGATCTCCCTTTTTACTATTTCATCCTTTCCGTCTCTGCAAAGGTTCTACGTAATGTCGGCGCTGCAGCATTTAACGAAACAAAGGAATAATAATTATTCTAATCTAATGTCTTCTTGCTCTTTCCTTTGACTATTGCTGTACTTTTCCTCTACCTTTCGAAATTTTCTGGTAAATTTAGGTACAGAAATTAATTTTTGTTTTAATCGACGAGTAGAGCAAAGCTTTCTCTTGATGGTAAGTACGCTTTTCCATAACAACGAAACGCTGATTGAGATGGTATACACTGCATCAATTTGCGCTTGTCGCCTTTTGACGCAGTGTTAAGTATCGTTACTCCAGTAATTTTACTAGCATACAACCCTCTTCAAACCGGAACACAGTAATATTTAAACAGTACTGTTGACGAGAGAAAGAGGAGCTACGATGATACCTATCTAGACAGACCTACCACCAATAATTAAAGTTACATGAAAGATCTGATTTAATTTCTTTTTTAGTAACTTTATAGTAAGTACAGAAATGTATCCTTTTATGTAGAATTACGGTGATTTCCATGCAAATTTTAAACTCTCATTATACTAAGAGTACTGTACAAACAGTGCTAAAAGATTTCGCTTATTATGTAATAAGACCCTCTACTTGGCAACGCCAAATAGTTTACTATAAGAAGTTTTGGGTCGGTCATTGAAACTCAGTAATTATTTGAAGAAGTTATCAATAGACCAGTCTCATCTTAAATGGTTTATCTAATATTACATATTATTACTTCAATTATTCATTTTTAAATGTGAAGACATCATCTCGTAGTACAATAAAATAGATTTTTCCTTAAATAATTTTTGTTGAAACTTAACTTCTTACTTTTATAAAGCGAAAAATTTTTTTTTTAGCGAAAATTATAATTATGTTTACATTACGTAAACAAGGAAAACTTTCCTTTATATAATACTATAAAGTAAAAGATCTTTGATATAATTTACAGATGGTAGGTTCTTGTTAGATACCACCACAGCTCCTGTTGCAGCCGACAAAGAGTAACAAGCAAACTTTACCGTGTTCCGGTTTAAAGAGTGCTGCTGTATTGCAATGAAATTACTTGGGTAACTAGACAACACTTTACGTCTCAAGGTGACGAGCGCAATGTGGTGCTGTGTATACCATCTTAATCAGCGCTACGTTACGAGCAAGCACATCACTTACCATAAGGTGAACGGCTTTCTCGCCTCTTCGCTTAATAGCACTAAAAAAATTACTAATCTTTGGTCACTTATTCGAAAAAGGTTTTTAGATAGAAGTTTATCTTATAAGTATATATCAAATACATATATATAAATATAATTTTAATAACACCTACAAAAAACAAAACAACTAACAAACCCATAAACTACTGTTTAACATAGAACTATCTCTACGGAATCTGAATTCAAACAAGAAGAATCTAGAATTAGAAGATTTAACAGTTGAGATGATATACACAGCATCACATTGTTTTCTTCAACTTAAGATATGAGATATTAAATCTCTATACCCAAGTAATGTCACTAACTAAACGTCCTTTCGAACTAGGAAACAGTAAAGTTTATACACTACTGTTAGCTATCACACAGACTCCTACCAATATTTTTTTATTGTTTAATAGTAAGTATTTTAACGTTATCTTTAACGTGCCACCAAAAAACACCGCGACTTTTTCAAGTTAACTACTGTAGTATAAAATAAGTTCTTTTAATGCCGCTTGCGTAGCTTTTTGTGCTTAACGAAATACCTAAAATTTGCATTTAAATTACTTTAAAAGACCGTGAGCTAGGTGTTTTATTTTTTGTTTCTACTTATTCTTTCCTACTATTTTATTCTAACTTTTTAGTAGTACATTATTATTTTATTTCTTTTTATGCGACGTGGAAGACGTTCGCCTGATAGTAAGTGATACGTCTGGTCATAACAACGTGGCGCTGATTAATGGTATACACATCACAACATTGCGACTTTGAGACGTAAGGTGTTAAGTCTCGTTACCTCAGCAATTTTATTCCAAGAACCATCAAGTTATGAAGTGAAGTTCTTAAAAAAGGGAGAGGCAAGGTTTTTTCGGGGTCGGCAACACTTCAGTGGAGCTGCAGGCGTCTGCTTCTTGGGGAAAGTCATCACTAAAACTCGTCGGTGGTCATTCTCATTGCATTGCGGAAAGACCCGGGATCTCCTACGGAACTCACCGGTGCCTTCCTGCACTGCTGTTGAGCACATCCCAAGGAGAGCTGTTGCCTTCCCCAGCATAGACAGTATACTACGACAAAATACGAGACCACTTCGTACTCGTCGTCCGCCCCGGGCTCACATAATAAACAGTGAAGTCCTCACCATCAAAGTCCGCAATCTTGCGAAACCATTTCATTACTCTTCTTCGACAGGCAGGGCTTACCTTAGTCCTATTCTTGATAGCCCGAGACTACAGGGCTACCTGCAATCGAGACCTACCACCAGAGAATCATATCAAAGTTCTTTTACATATTATTATTTAATAAGTAAGATAATATGAGTCGCAGACAAATATTGCAGAGTTTGTATGACTCTTCGAACTCATCTACAAATGTGTCTAAAACAGAGTTAGATGTAATTAATTAAGAGAAATTGTGTCGCCAATGTTTATACATTTTCTCGAAGCTAATCTCTGTTGATAGATAAGTGGGTTTTCCTTTAAATAAAAGAAAACTCGCAAAAATATCTCCCCGTTTGTTTCCCGCTTAACAAATGTCGCGCCGGACCGTTATCACGGGCCGCCCGCCTCCGCGAAATCGTTTTCAATTTGTTTCCGTGTATTTTTTTCCTCTTTCATCTGCTCCTTGAAAATGTTTTTACTTTCCTTCGATAATACGTTATCTCAATTTAAACTAAACAGTAAAATTACATTCATTATTTATAATGAAAAGATTTATTTTATGACTATCCATCGATAGGTCTCTGTTGGCGGAGACGACAGCAGTTTCTATTGCATCCGAAACAGTACTGTGCAGATTTTACTATGTTCCGGTTAGCAGGATGTTTGTATACTAGTGAAATTACTGGGGTAACAATACTCAACACCTAATGTATCAATGCGACGAGCGTAGTGTGGTGCTGTGTATACAATATTATTAATGTTCTTATAAGCAAGCGTAGCTGTTGAAAAATAAATATGGTAGTGTACATATATACATGATTATACATACAACAATTTTCTTACTTAGTAAAGTAGAAGAGGTAAAATACTCCATTTTCTTAAAGCTTTTCGGAAAAGTTCTAAGTTTTTTTTATATACTAATATGGCAAAAAATTATACAGCCTTCTTTTTTTGAGGCGACGAGACGAGCTAAGCCTTTTGCTGATGGTAAATGATACGCTTGCCCATAACAACGAGGCGCTGGTTAAAATGGTATTAAAAGCACCGCATTTCACTCATCGCCTTAAGATAAAAAGTGTTAAGTCTCATTACTCTAGTAATTTCACTAGCATACACCCTTCAAACCGGAACACAACAAAATTAACACATTACTATTTTGCTTGTAAACAGTACAGCCGCCTCCCGAAGAACCTTATCACGGCTCTTTTGAATTTCTACTTTCTGTAGCTTCTTGAGAAAACCTCGTTCATTCCACAACTTGATTATTCTCGGAAGAAAATTTCTCTGGAACGGGACTAATGTCCATTACGATTCCAAAGTACGAATGTTTTTAAAAACTTATACATGATTTAGGACGAAGAGGAAAATCCTAAAGCCTCACGCAGTAAGTCCTAACGCGACCTCCGGTAGATACGTCACGACGGTTCCTATTCCGCAGTCAATGCTTCACTCCAATTTACTGGCGGCTGTAAGTAATGTGGGGTCCGGCCGAGCCTCGGGCCCAGGCTTTATTACTTTCAGCGGCGAAAACTCGCCTTTGTTATACACGATTACTATTCCTACTGTTAAACTATTTAAATAACTTCGCACACACAGTGTTTTTTTATATCAAACGTATCCCATTTTTCATCAGCAACTTTTGAACTTACTACTTCTGCTTTATCAGCGTTATTTGTTTTTAAAAATTTTTTTGGGACATGTAAAATTAGGGTTCAATAGGCGGACTTCATGCAGGCATTCTCTACCAGTCAACCTAGATGTTGTGGTATATGAAGTATGAAGTTAAATTTAAAGCGTGAAAATAATCATAACGTGGTATAAAGATAAACATATACACACATACAAATCTATACATAAATACAAAAGAAGAATATATATACAAATACATGAAAATACATTAATCAGTAAATAAATAAGGCAACCTATTCTAGTCATTCCAAATAGTTCCTTTTCACCAGTCTCCTGAAAACTTCTTTTAAGTTATTTAAGTAAGAACAAGAATTAAATAAATAAAAAATTATTTATTTGTTACCACAATCCAAAGAATTTTAGGAAAACAGCGTTTGGAGTTGTTTATATATAATATATTTCTCAATATGTTTCTGTATCACTAGTGCTTGTGATTACACGGTTACATACAGTATATATATATTTAAATTCGGGACATTTCTCATTGTAAACTTTTTACAGTGGTCGAACCTGTTACTATGTTAAATCATTTACTACATTCCTCTTAAATTATAACCTTACTCGTTACATTGAAAACTGTTGTAAAAGTTTTGAACAGTAACATACCGCTTGTAAATCTCTTAACTAAATATATTTTAACTGTTACTCTTCTTTTTATTTTGGTTGTTGTGTTATTTTTAATGTCAGTATGAATCAGGAGTCTGTAGTAACTATTATTATTAATACTGTATTATGTATTAATTTTCAATAGTATAATTTGACCAATTGCATACATGAAATTGTATACAACCCTTCTTTCTAGTAGGGACCTCCAGTGATGGAAACTGTCTAGTTAGGTATTACAGCAGCTCCAGTCGCAGCTGATAAACAGTACTGTGCTAACGTTATTATATTCCGGTTTCAAGGGTGCTGTATGCTAGTGAAATTACTGGGTTAACGAGACTGAACGAGTACCTTGCGTCTCAAGTATCTTGCTCCACATTGAGCTTATCGCATACACAGCTGTGTATACCATCTTAACCAGCGTCATGTTATGGACAAGCGTATCGCATACCACCTAGTGTATATCTTCCTCGTCTCGTCGCTTAGTCGAAAAAAATAAATGAGAACCTCTTCGCTATCGTCGGTTGAAACAAATAGTATTAGTATAAATATTTATTAATAATATATATCATTTATACTCAAGAGTGTAAGGGTTCTACAACATCTCACTCAAACCATTCTCATCTGCTCGTGGTGTACTCTGCTAATCAACAAACGAGGCTCTTGCTCCTTACCAACCAGCATTGGGCCATCGTATTGGGATGTGGCCCAAATCCTTTTTATTAAAGGAGGCAGGAGCAGTGGATGCTGATGATGATATTTACCAAAAAAATTTATTACTGTTTAGTTAGCTTTAGATAGTCCTGAAAGACCGTTGAATACTTAAAATCTAATCTAACGCTATTTTTATTTAGAAAAAGCTGTATTAAGTCTGCAATGCATCTGCAGATAAACGCTGAAACCGTGCTGGTATTCTCAGATAGACTGAAAAATCTAAAGTTACAGGGTTGTCACAAATAACTGTTACATTACATTTCATAAATTTAAACCTAAGCTTTATAAATTAGGAAACCTATAGAAGACCATTAACTAATTAAATTTGTTATAAAGTTTTTCTGGTGGTATGGCTCGTTTGCCGAAAACTGCATAAGTCCTATTTCTATCGCCAAATAGTAACCTGCAAACATTACTGTGTTCCAGTTTAAGGAATGCTTTAATGCTAGTTAAATTACTTGGGAAACAGAACTTACAACTTGCAACATAAAAGTTCTTGATGCTATTTACACTTTTATGAATATTTCTTGTAGTCTCCATATTTTTTTTGGTTCTATAGCAACGTTATTTGATACATGTCTTAAAGCACGTGATATTAGTTGTTATACTAACTGCATGTAAATTAAAAAATTCATTGGTGCAGGCAGGATTTGAACCTGGTACCTTCGGAATGGGAAGCCGTCGTTCGAATTTAGGCTATCACGACATTTAAGAATGAAGTTAAATAAAAAATAATTAACAGTATATGGGTAGTAGTAGTATTTTTGACATCCCTACGCAGTAGGACAGCGCAACGCTAAACGTCGTTTTATTGTTCAAACAGTCCGCAGCAACTGCTGCTGTATCAGACTCGGCCATTTTTATTGCACCTAAGTCTATTTATCTCAATGCCTTTTTTTTAGGAGCTCCTGTAACTTGGAATCTAGATCTAGAACTTGATACAGACCTTATGTATAATATTCGTCTAATATGGAGACTATAGCACTAGATTGTGTTTTGTGGAATAATTTAAAAGAGACTTATGTCCATCGATTGAAATAATGATGATGGAGACTACGAGCCGTGATAGCCTAGTGGATTGACCGCCTTTCACTCTGAAGGTACCAGGGTTTTTTTTTAATACTAGTTCCCCTTCGTGATGTGGGTAAGGGATTTGGATTTCTTTATTTTCATTAATTTTCCTTTTTCTATTTATTTCCTATCTTTCCATATTCTATCCTTTCACTCCATACTATTTCTTCCATTCCTTGTTGTCGTCCTCGCATCGCCTCTCATTCCAAAAATCGCCTCATCCTTACAATTTTGTCATCATCTTTTCGTTAACATTAACATTATTTACTATTTGATTTAATTTTTACATACTATATATACATTTTCTTGCTTACTATCTTTCGCTATTTCAATTTTACATTTATTACTGTTATTTAATATATATATGTATTTTAACATTTTTCTCTTAAATCCTAGGTTTTTTACACTCTTTTCCGTCTATTTACTTAGTTTTATTTGACTTTATCACCTTTTGTACAATTTCTTTAGCAAACTTAATAAAGATAGGGCGACTCACGTCATCACTCATCAGAAAGACGATGGTACCCTACCACTAAACCTTAGTGTCACAACATTAGTATTGGAATAACACTTAAGGTGCAGTGTATATCATACTAAATAGCGTTACATTTATATGGGTAGGCGTATGAGATGGATTTCATATAGATTAGGTCGCTAATGACCAATACAGTAGACCCTGGATACTCTCGGTATTTGTTTTGAGACAAACAAGACGTTCCTGTTCCTGTACCTGATGGTAAGTGTCAACCCCCCTAACATAGTACAACTTACGAATTACCTTAGTCACCCTGTGTATATTAATTACCCACCACCACATTTCAATCACATTAAGAATGATAGATACGACCTTTACGGGGTCGGTAATGCGCTATTGGTGCCTCCGGTGCTGCAGGTGTATGTTGGCTACGGCGACTGCTTACCATCAGGCAGGCCTTATGCTCGTTTGTCCCAGTATTTTCGAGTAACAACAGTGAGAAAATGAAGCTGTTAATTACTAGAGCAGTTCTCAACAGTATGTAAATTTAATGATATGACAGATGGAAGTAAGACAACACAAACAGGTTAAACAGGACACGACCGGAGGCTGTCGCGGAGGCGATACACAAAAGGTCAGCGTGTTGATTACTTAAACTGTGTTACGCAACTTAAACACAGTTCAACTTTTACACGGATAACTTTTTATTTTAATTAATAAACCGTCAGGACATTCACATGTAAATTAAGCCGTGACACTTTCACTAAAGTTACACAACGCTGAAAACTTTTCATATGAGATGATAGGACCATGTGGTGCAGTACATCATTTTAACTAGCTCCAGATGAAGAAATATGGTATGAAAGGATAGGAATTTTGGAAAATATATAAAATAAAGATGGAAGATAATAATAAAGTAACCCCAGAACCCTGACCCAAAACACGCAGGGGGAACGAGAAAAAAAAAAAAAACTCCGATAGTACCGGGTTCGAATCCGGCCTGCACTAATAAATTTTTCAATTTATGTGTAGTTAGTATAATATCACGGAATTAAACCAGGTATCAAATCGCGTGGCTAAAAAAAATACTGTCTCCAGAATTACCCACACATATTGGACTGGTCAGCCGTACATATAGCTGATGATAAAAAGAATGATCTCCGTGGGTTCAATTAATCAATCAGCGATCGATAAACTCCCACTGCTGGATATAGGCCTTTCCCAATAAACTCTTTTGCAACCTTCATCAGTTCTTGGGTTCGCCTACCAGCACCACGTTTACCGGTATGCGGCTGCCACACCAGGACCTTACTGCCCCATCGGTAGCCAGTCTTGCGAGCGATGTGGTCTGCCTATTGCTACTAAATCTAGCCATCATTAGAGCTATGTCGATGACATTAATTCTTCTGCGGATCTTCTTATTTATGATTGGATCGCGCAGACACTCCTAGCATAGCTTTATTCATTGCTCTTTAGATGACTAAACCTGTTTCTATGGCCCACTGTAAATGGCTATGTATCAGTTCTGAACTTAATCAGGGGCAACACATACGAATTAAAGATTTTAATCTTCACATATTGCGGTAGATGTCACGAGAAGATACTGCTTAGTTAGTTGTGCCTCCGGTACTGCAACCGTCTATAGGCTTCGATGACTGATTACCATCAGACAGGCCGTTTGCTTGTTTGCCACCTTAGTGGTATAAAAAATGTTTCCATAGATTGTCCTTTTTTTGGTAGTTTGACTTAATAAGCTTTACTAGTTATCCCAGGTAGACATTCATCAACAACTTCCAATGTACAGCCCAAGTGTGCAGTTGAAAAATAAGGAATGATGATAGGATCTCGATGGACGGCTGTGGCCTACTTCCCAGAGCGCGATGAAAGAATGATAGAAGGGATATAAAGTAAAAGATAATAAAAGGAAAGCAAAGGAATATTGAAATATGGGAAGATGAATTAGAGTAAAAATATAGAGGAAAAGTTAGAGACGAAAAGGAAAAATTGTGATAGCCTTGGCTCACACTGATCAAGGGTAGGAGTAAAAACTATTAAAAAAATGTGCTGTGTATATCATCCTAACTATCGCCTTATGGTGAAACATTCAAAGAATATATATATAAATTACCACCATGACTTTCGTCACCGCAGTGTAGAAACGAAAGTGATAGTGGGTTTGGTTACATTAGACGATTTGCATAAGAACAATCGGAGGCACCGTTTCATAATACCACTTGCTGCTAACTGACGATGAGGTGATTTATCTGATGACCAGCAATGACACAGATCTTATTTATTTATTTTATATCTTTGAGACGTTTACACTCAATTTTAAGTGTAAGTTGTAAAGAGTTGGTTGCATACGGCTTTTCCCCGTCCAATACAATCCTCTATCTCCTCTACCTTCTTAAGAAAATAGACAACGAAATAGAGACGAGCAAGGTGTTCGCCTGATGTTAAGTGACACACTTGCCAATAACATGGCGATAGTTAAGATGGTATACACAGCATATTTTGCTTATCGCGATGAGACGTGGTGTAAGTATAGTTACCGCAGTAATTTCACTAGCTTACCATTCAAACCGGAGCGCAGTAATGTTTACTATTGTGTCGATTGCAATAGGAGTTACGGTGGTACCTAGACGGTCACCAACAAGAGATCTACCAAACAGTGATAATCTATGTCCACATGTAAACATTCAGGCAGTGCAGGACCGACTGAATTGGAGTTCTTTGGATCAGGCTTATGTCCAGCAGTGGGCAGATTTTGGCTGATGTTTAATGGAAATATTTTTATAACCGCTTTGATGGTATTCCAGGTACCACCGCAGCTTCTATTGCAGCACACAACCCTTACTATGTTTGGGATTGAAGGGGAGTTGTAAACTAGTAAAATTACTGGGGTAACGACACTAAGTCTTAATGAGACAACAAGTATATGTCTAACGTATAATAAGTAAAATTTTTGTTTGTACAATAAAAATGTTGACTTTGACTTTAACATACATATAGTGTATACCATCTTAACCACCGCCATGTTTTGAGGAAGCCTATCAATTACCATCCTACACCTACCTTCGTTTATATTACTAAAGTGTACACAGTATGACTGGTACGAAGTAAACAATAGGTCGCCGCAACAAGCCTGGACAATTTCACTTGGTACTAAAAGCAGTAAATCTTACTAGTCTTTGGTTAAAATCCCGCCTACGTCCGCAGCTGTTTCGCGTAAACTTTAAATTTTACCCCAGAGCAGTTATTATATTGTTTGTATGTGATTAACTATAAATTTTTTTAATAGTTAGTTTTACTTTTAGCAGTTATCCGAAAGCTTTATTGGATCACACCAAGATAAGTCCTGGAGTTTATGGGGAACCTTTATCTGAGTAAGGTAAGGTCAGACAAATACAGATAAGGTTACTTTAACAAAAAACTATGTACTGCTTACTATTTTTTTTTATTTGTCGAGATGAGCACAGCGTTCAGCTGATGGTAAGTGACACGCTTGCTCATAACATGACGCTGGTTAAAATAGTATACACTACATCACATTGCGCTTGCCTTGGGACTTCGTTTTCGGAGTCTTGATCCGCGAGCTCAGGGCCCGATGAAGCTTTCACGGTCATAATAGTGGCCGAAAGCAAAAACTTCATCCGAAAAAAAAAAAAAGCTTGACGTATTAAGTCTCATTATACTAGTAATTTCATCAGCTACAGCACCCTTCAAACCAGAACACAGTAATGTTTGCTTACTGTTTGTCGACACCTATCACCTACATGATGAAGAGTGTCTAACCGTTCCCATAGGAATTTATTTGAAGAAATCTACACTTATAAATAAGCTGATACGAATTGAAGACAAAAAAATTTGATCCTACTGTGATGAGAATAACAGGCAATCTGCTAAAGAGGAGCTGACGGATGGTCTTTAGCCTAAACTTATGATCAATATTATGAACTGTACTTGTTAACAAATAGGAGGTAAGATTTTTTTTTTTTTTACTTATGTATAGGTTAATGCTTGACCACGATCCCATCTGGTGTTAAGTGAAGATGTGATCGATGATGGTAAAGCGCATTAACCTAGCAAATGCCTATTCACTCTTTTCTTGAAGAGTTTTCTTATAACAAGTGTATATTAGAATCAACCATGACATGGAAATAAAGCGTTAACCAAGTAGTTTCTAGCTAAAGTGGTTTTTAAAGAACTCAGTAATACGAGAAAAAGAAGAAACAAGAAGTAGTTTTTCCACTGGTGTTGCTATCAAAAATTCACTTTACGATAAGCAAATGGTCTATTAAACAGATCTCTTCTCGAACATATCATTATACTGTTTCCTTTCTTTTTCTGTGATTATCTTTATTTATTTTTTCTATAGATATGACTGAAATAAAAGATTTTTATTATAATAATCATACATTTTTTATGTATGTCAATATAAACATAGAACTAACTTGGAGTAAAAAGAAATTTAAATGTAGTCGACTACATTATTAATATTGTTTTCGTTTAAGTGTTTTCAAACTTTTAGTATATTACAATGACTATAAAAAAAAAACAATTACAATAGTTACAATGAACTAATTAAAAGAACTAACGTTCGTAATGTATGACGAAACGGATTCGAACCTGAGTACGGATCGTAATCGGTACGCATTATTGAATTCCTGGTAAATGAATGTATCAAAGCAAAGGATTTCACCGATTACTCATAAACGACTGTATTTCCGGGTAATATTTACCGGAAACCGATACCGAGCGAAATTAAATATATAAAATATATATATATATATGTTTTTTTGTATGACATTATAGATTTAAGTCATCTCTATTAGGAAACTACAATCAAGTGTTTATTTAATATTTTTTTTAGTATCTGTAATTTATTCATTTAGTACATATGTGTATATTTATTTATGTATATTAACATATATATTGTACTGAATTTAGTATATATGTATTACATAGTTCTAAATGTATTTATTTGAAAGACAATTTTTTTATTTCTTCCTGTTGTACATTTGACTAACGGTACAGACTTTTTCAATAAGTTTACTTGTAGAATACTATATATTATATATATGCATCTATTTATAAATAGTGAGTTAAGCTCGCCTATATTTTTATTTCATATAATCATTATTTGTAGTTACAGTTATGTACAGTGAAAGAATAAAATAAATAAATACAAACCGGGAATAAAAAAAATATTAAAAACTTACTAAGCCCAGTAGTCTTCCCAATTCTTATCCCTGGTTGATCCGTATCCTCTCGGTAAGGTAGCCGTCCTTCCTTTTCCGTTGAGTGATGAAGATGATCCTCTCTTATCGGGGAGACTTAAAACGGAATGCCTTTGAACAGGCTCCGAACGGAAAGATTGGAAGGAGATCTGGGAGACCGCATCATCCGACTTTAAACTGGTCTGCGATCCTCGCAGCTTTTCACTAGAATTGACATCTGCGTAGTGATTCCGTTCTCCGTTATAGGATTGGCTGCCGGAGTTGACGTCGCTGTTATTCCTCATCAGAGGAGGCCGGGGTGCTTGGCGACGGTAATTTAAAGTGTCCGCTTTAAACGACGGAGTCTTCTTCACCGGTTTCGGCGACTCCTGCACATTGATCACAGACGGCATCTTGGATTCCATCTCCAAATCGATCTCGTGCTCCAACTGGTTCTGCACGTGCGCCAGCATCTCCTCCAGATCGCCCAAATCGGGATCCAGGTTCATTTTTACGCGACGCATTCTTTTTAGGGAAAACGCACTATTACCATTCACTTCACACTATTGTTTAACTGCATAAGAATTTGTTAACCGATGGGTGTATCGCCTATTGTTCGACGAACAAAACGCTAGTAAACAATGCCGAGCCGAATTCTTTAAAACAAATGCTTTGTAATTAAAACGTCGAACGGTAAACACGTGCGCTCGCGTCGGCCGCCGGCGCGGGAATGACACGGTAATAGCAAATCTGACAGGTGGCATATCAGTCCGTCAACCGTTATCATGACATCCGATAACGTTTCGCATTTATTATAAACTTTAGTATAACGGTATTAAGGAGAGAATTAAATGTACATTGTTATGATGGATTGGTCACAATATTCCCAATTTCGCGAAAGGACCTTATTGATAATACAACAGGGTCTAATTTAGTGTGAATGGGGCACTGTCTCCTTCAAGTAGGTTAGGTATTTTGAAAGGAAAGTAGTTATTACCTTCATTGCTCTCGCAGCGATGTATACGAGTATTAATGGGACAAATTAGAGAGGTCTGCACTAGTTCATGCTGCAAAAAGTTGTATTATTATACGAGAGTCCACCTGGTCATCCGTTAACACAATCTAGACCTTATACATACAGCTTTAGGTTTCTTTTTATATATATTATAATACAATGGATCCGTTCTGTAATAATAACAAAGATCTCGCCGTATTTATTAAACAATAATGTCGGGTAGCTCTGGAGTTTCATCTTTTAAGTGTGGGGCTGGAACCCAACTTTTTTAATACCGGTGATTGCAAAATGAGGGCCCGTTTTAAGTGCAAGCTTTAACATTGTACATAACCTTGACAACTTGATAAGTTAACTTTTTATCTGTAAGTTGTCTTTTCGACGAGTGAAAGTTAAACGGATTTATGAATAAAGGATATAACTAAGATCCTGCTAATATCTGCTAATGCCAATTTATTGGCTGACATTTACTATATATATAGCCATGGTAACAACGATTTAAATTAATTAATTATATATTATTTATAATTATTTAGTTGCGAATGCAACGGGCAGTATATCATAACAGTATTAACTGTACCGTTCGTCTAAATACTTTTTTTTTTTTTTTTTTTTTGGGGGGGAAAATGCCAACCCCATGCCCTACCCCCCCGGGGGTGGCGGGGGGGACTTTGTGGGCCGCGCCCCCACAAAAAACCCCCCCGGGCGCCGGCCGC
>DWLS01004121.1:0-14494 GCA_018246255.1 Pachliopta kotzebuea | reverse complement strand
TTTATAAATAACTATTAAAATGTGTGATTCTAACATTTGCATGTGATGTGAATGTTATAAAATTCAATCATGTGCCTAAGAAAAATTAAGTTCTATTACTTACTTAACATATTATAAAATTATAGAAGTAGAGGTCAAACAAAGAACGTCTTAAGAATTTTTTGACTAGGAATATAAAATTGTGTAAAAGACAAATTAATCTAAAAGAGTATTGAGGCTTTATTCATGAATATAATTTTTCCTTCTATCTATAAAATATTTTGTTATATAGTTTTTCGCCTTATGTTCATTTTATTCTCAATTACATATGATGTATAATGATAATGAGGCTGAAGATAAATAGGCCGTGGGCTCCGTGGTCCGTGTGCTAAGCATCAAATGAGTTGTATACGTCGCATAAGACGGGTCAGCACTATCATCATCAGAGGGTATTAAAATATTATAGACTGAAGATGGTGAAGTACGCCGTCACAGTGCTGTTAGGGCGGTAGATTAACAATATACTCCTTTCATTGTTAGCCAGGAGGTAGCTAGTCAGGTGGGTTAAAAAAAAACTCTATCAATCAAACTCCAACATGCAGCTGAAAAATCTCATTAGGTACCTCGGTGTTACAAGCAGATAAATTAAAATTTGAAGGATTTTAAAATTAGTTAAAAATTCGTTTATTAATCGTGTCGTTACCGGTGATAAAAAAAACTCTTATCTATTAATATATACAGTTATCAGCATTAATCAAAGTAATCAGTTATAAAAAAATTACTTTAAGTAAAAAATCTTCCCTGACGACGGTAAAACATTATAGGGTGAAAGACATCTGAACAAAACTTTTCTAAATAATCATTATCTCCAATGTCTATTACCTTTTACATTAACTTATTTATTTGCTACTGGTAACAATATTGGTATTTAAACTAACATTGTATGTTGCAGCGATGATAAATCGTTATTGTTTGGTTGTGTTTAAAAGTAGGTATACGTTGCTCAATTCCGATAAAGTACTAATCCGACAAATCTTGCTATATGATGTACTTCATTTAAAGTCTTTTACTTTTATATTAATTTAATAATGCCGATAATATTATATTCATTTACTTTATCAAAAATTAGAATTCATGTAAAATTCAGTTCACGAAATATCAATTGCTTAAGATGAATAAAATGTTTTTATTTATAAAGTTTAATCCTTCTTGCAGTAATATCGACGATATGTAACAATACTAAAATATAAAAGAAATATTGTCGTACGTACGTAAGTACATTTCAATAAAATACATAAAACATATGAAACTTAATAGCAATCTGTAAGTAGCCCTACACTGAAAAAAAAAACGTCAAGTTATGACAACTTAAAGAGTCTGCGCACGGATCCAGTTCAGCAAATAACGGTTGAGAGGTTTAACCGGGTGACACTGTCGCAAGAGAGCTGCTAACGCGGACTTCACACAGACCCACATACCGGCATCAAGGCGGTTGCACCAAGAAAAAAAAAACCATCACTTTCAAAACCCAATCTCCGTATAAGCACAACCAACCAAGCCAACTTACCTCTTACAAGTTCATACACATCACACAGATCAACAACTCGTTTCCGTTTCTGCCGTTTCACAATTCGCACAAACACTGTGTTTATACACAATCACGGTATCGCTAATCACTGGAACTGATGTGGTAGCGATTAGTAAAATGGCTAGAAACGGGTGTGGTGGTAAGCTTGCGTTCCGGAGCGCTGGTGTGAACGTCGCGGGCGCTCGGTCGCGACTGGCGCTGCGCAAGCGCCGCCCGCCGATTCTAATTTTATCGACGCAGTAACACGAGATAAAGCGGCTCTTTATTAGAGCTTTTTTTTATTTGTTTTCGCATAAGTCTAATCGGAGTATTGCACAGTCACTACAGTGCTTTTGATTGTGACCTGGCAATTTGTATAATGTTAAAAAAAAATGGCAGTAGCAGTTTTAAATCGCCGTCGCTTTAATTCTTTCCTTCAGTTACCGCTACACCTTTTTTCGTTTTTCAAAATAAATAAAGCTGTTTATAAAATGTACTTCTCAAAATGGCACAGGTTAGAACCCTAATTAGATTAAGTTCCGATGAAGGAAAACGGACATTTTTCCAGAACAGCTTTCGATGACAATTTAACACCGACCCACACTTGTAGAGGTCCCCGACTACAAACAACAAGTGGTTTATATATTTAAAAATTAATTCAATACACGGACCATTACTTGACAAACCACGAGACTATAATTTTTTTTGGACAAAGGAGATAAAAAATAGTCGCTGGGAGTCACTGTATTCAAACAGCTTAAGACCGTATTATATAGAATTCTTTACAAAAGAACTATGTCCAGCAGTTGACGCCCATCAATTGAAATGATGATGACTTATTCTTTACTTTGAAACCTTTATTCATGTAAATATCATCTTCACCTCGACAAAAATACCGGGTATTAAAAATTGCCTCTTTTGTATCAAGTGGTGAAGTATTCCGTCACGATAACTAGTAACGAGATGATCTATTATAACAAGCAGTGTCTGCATCTACTTTATAACACAAAGTTTCTTGAAGGAGACAAGAATTAAAACGGAAGAAAAATTACATCTTATTTCAATTCATTACTTTATCGTAATTTATGAATTGCAATAAATATTTATGAATGTGTATATATGTATACATATATATTTATTCAACGAAGCGACGAGAGGAGCAATGCGTTAAAACCTTATGTTGTGTGGTAAGTGACACGCTTGTCCATAACAACAAGGCGCTGGTTAGGATGATATACACAGCAACACATTGTGTTCTGGAACGCAGTAATGTTTACACATTATTTTTTGTAGGCTGCAATAGAAAAGAGGTGGTGACCCCTACCTAGACAGTCCGAGGGAATAGAGACGTACCATCAGTATTATGTGTAAGATTTTTTCCATGAATTATTACATACTAAATATCTTTCTCTTTATTTCTTCATGTGACTAACTTACACAAGTTTACTCTTTAAGACTCCCTGGTAGAAAACTCAAAATGAATTGAATTCGTTTATCCCCTATTTTCATGTAATCAGTATTTGTTTTTAGTTTTGTTAGCACAGAGAAGTAAAATGAAAAATTACTAATCATATTACATAATTTTATTAGCTGTCAATGTCTTGTGAATGTATGTATAACTTTAAATATATTTTCTGTATATTGATTTAGTTTTGTACACCGTCATTAATATTCAATGAATATTGACTTTGTATGGAAGAAAATATATTCGATTTTTTTTTGTTTACAAAAGTGCAATTGTCTGTGAGCAGTCGGAGAGTCGAAGACCTTCACATTTGGCTCTATCACAATAAAGATCAGTAGAACAAAGTACAAAGCGTCTGTATAATATTAATCGACTTAGCATTCTCTTTTGAAGGTGACACGCTCCACTTTAGTGAAACTTAAATTGGTTCTACGAGAAACTGTGTGCTTTATTATTTACATCACTGGTGGTAGGTTTCCTACTGTCGGTAGGTCTCTGTTGCATAGATAGGGTAGGTAGGTTCCGCCACAGCACTTATTTCTTCCGTCGAACATTACTGTGTTCCTGTTAGGAGGACCTTGTTAGCTAGTTAAATTACTGGTGTAACGATATTTAGCACCTTATGTCTATGAGATGGGCACAATGGGGTAACCATTTCAAACATCGCAACGTTTTTGTGAGCGAGCGTATCACTTACCATCAGGTGAATATTTCGCGCGCCTCGACGCCTCAAAGAAAAAAAACCTCCGTTACTGAGAATCTTCTAAATACCATCATAGGGTCTACGTATTCAAATAGTAGAGTGTCAAATATCCTTGTTTTATTGTTAAGTGTACTAGTAACAGTATTAGTGGATTTATGATTAAAGGCGATGAGCGTACCGTGGTGCTGTAGAAATTCAGTACATCCTGCTTATCTCGTTATTTAGTTGATTAAATAAAACACTAAATACTCTATTCGTCGTTTCAAGTGTTTACAGCATTTAATTATTATTTTCAGTAATATTTAGAAGCCGTATATACTCCGTAATAGTTATGACATTCACGGATTTCGAACTCCTGCCTTCTCTTTACCACGGTTTTGAAATTGGTAATGTAGATTTTAGTTTTATTTAATCTGTAGTATTCATGGAAATATAACAAATCTGCTCATGTTGTTATTGAAAAGTTTCCACAAGCATTCTGTGGAAAAGTACGCCGTGGAGATGTTATTTTTGACAAATATCAAAGCGAATCCATTACATTTCAATACTTACGAAAGCCTTTAGCAAACTTATAACAACTGATACAACTACTTCAACATATAAACAATTTTACTCTAATTTATAAGAACATAAGTTACTTATTTTTTTAATAAATCCATAGTTATTTTTTTCAATTAATGTTCAAATGTCTCCTGCGGGACTAGTCTAAGTGTTTACTGTTAAGTATGACAGTATTCCAACAATTTTAATCTATCGGCTTCTTCTAAAAAGTGACTTAACAAGATGCTTTTTCCATTTTTCATGTTCTAAGTCACTTTTTACAAGAAGCCGATGACATAAGCCATCTTTCAAGCGCAGAAAGAGTAAAAATTACCGTCTAAATTTTGAGGGTTTTGTGCCTTTATATATCTATATTTATGAGTTGAAATACAAAAGCAAGTAAACAGATAAATGCATGGAAATTTAACTACATTTTTAAGGAGACGATCGGTTAAAATATTTAACCGCATTATGAGTCATTTCCTTTAATACATCGATAACGTAACGTTCAAAGCTGATTCACTTTTGACTGAGGAAAATTTCGTATTCCGTTAAAATATGTTTCTGTAAAGCAACTTTGCGAAGCGACAGTCGCTCGATACACACGAAGCTAGAGGATGTAAAACTTATGATAGAATAGAGATTAACGCATGATGGAGTAATTTAAAGAGTTAAGGGAGAAGGATATGAAATTGAAATGAATACTTATTTTTGGCAAATTGGCACTAAATCCTTAACGTTCTTGTAGTTATGGCAAATTTTAAAGTTGTGTTTATCAGCCGACGTTTTCTTGTTTATGAGAAGGACATTCATTACTATCAGCCAAGAAACTTCTTCCGGAGAAATTGTAACCTTAATAATTATCATCATTATATCAATATATATAAATGAGATAAATATATAAAAATAACCAGAAATTAAATAAAAGCAAAAACATGGTGAATGAAAGTTAGAGACACAAAATTTAGGATGTTCTTATAGACCAAGAAAATTTTAATAAATGTACAAATGTAATAGCGATAACAATTTTTGGTTCTAAATAAAATCTTACCATATTAATATTAGGCTACAACTGTATGTCAAGTTGACAAGCTTTAGTCACAATTTCTCCGTAGGTGGACAAGAAAGAGATAATTCAAACACTACAATAATTCTGACACCTAAGATATTCGCAAGGCTTCTTGTATCCTATAGCTTAAAGCACTGGCCTAGGAGAATGTTCTGGCATCGTTGCTCCTCATCACTAGTCATGAGATCATATTAAAAACATATTAATTTTATGATGGTACTAAAAATTAATTACTAAAAAAACAAAAAAGAGAATATCTTAAGTTTTGGACAAAACAACAAAAGGGGCAGAACGTTCACCAGATGGTAACAATTTGGCGATAGTAAGAATGCTATACACTGCACTCTCATATTAACTCTCATAACCCCTAGTAATTGCACTAATTATAACGCTTACAGAACTGGAACACAATAATATTAGTTTACTAGAAAACTAGAACATTATTATTAAATTATGTAAATAATAGGTCAAAAAAGCCATGAACAATAATATCAGGGAAAATCAGTAAGAAAAAAAATATTTGTTTGAATTACTACAACTTCTATTTAGTGCTCAATATTCAATAACGGGTTAATGATGACGATGCCTTTGTTAATTCGTTTCAAGAACTATTGCCGGCTCTAGTAGAATTACTAGACTACGTCCAGTAATCATCAATTTTAGATTATCTCTGACTAAACAAGGCGTTCAATTCGTGATACGTTTGTTCAATGTGGCTCTGGTTACGATCGTATACCCTGCTCTACATTGCGCTTTTCGCTTAGAGACATAAGGTCTTAAGTCTCATTATTCCAGTAATTTCACTAGCATATAGCGCTCTTCAAACCGGAACACGGTAATGTTCGCACAGTACCGTTTGTTGGTTGCAAAAGGTACCATCCTACCTAGACGGTCTCAGGCAATAGTGACCAACCACCAGTAAGACTTAAAGCCATGTTATAGTAATAATAGTGTTAGTAAATATAGTTCGCAATTTGTATACTTATTAGTTCGATCACGTTCACGCGCCATGATGTACAAGTCACCAGCTGACATATCATTGCCAAAAATTCTTAACGGCATTGAGATTTTCGTCGTCCCCTGACATATTGCCATTGTCTCCATACGATACATGTATTTAGAGCATAGTGCTGCCACTGTACTGGGCATCAATTTCATGTGTGGTGCCAAAACGTTTTAGCGACTTCCCTTGACCTTGATTCCCGGCTGCCATTTGAAGTAGAAAGCTTTTGTTTACATACACGCCTCATAAGTTACATCAACATTCATTTAATCGTTTTACTGGTGGTAGGCCTTTTTTGCCGGAGACCGCCTAGGTAGGTACCACCGCAGTCCCTGTTTGTATCGCCAAATAGTAAACTGTGTTCCAGGTTGAAGGGTGCGGTATGCTAGTAAAATTTCTGGGGCAAAGAGAGTTAATGCCTTGCGTCTTAAGGCGACGAGCGCAATGTGGTGCTGTGTATACCATTTTTACCAGCGCCACGTTGTTATGGGCAAGGATAACACTATAAGGTGAACGCCATGCTTGTCTCGTCCAATAAAAAAGAAGATCCAAAGAGCAGATAATTATGCATAGTTCTCGAAGAAGGACTGTTATTCTGATAAAGTAACTATTTAGACGTATAAACACCTTCCTTGTATCTGCTACAGGGACTGGAGACTTTCTCTAAATAGGTGAGAGTCAAGGCTAATTATTTTCTACTTTTACGAAAAGGACAAAACTCTTGTTCACATTATGTTTTCCTTTACCTTAAACATTTACTTTAACTTATCTTATTACTGCCGCATAGTCATGTGTATAATTATTTTGAGAATCATGCTTTAAATTACTCTTTAAAATATTTCATCAATATCTAAAGTTGTTGTCTAAACTTTTACATGAATAAATTATTTTCATTAAAGTAGTAGAAGGCTCCATTTATCACTACTACTGAGAAGTAGCGTGCAAACATTTTTAAGTGTTTTGGAATTTAGTGTAACTATTCTAATAAGTTTTTATTTTATACGCATAATAATGTTTTTTTCTAACTTTTAATACAATTTCATACAATAAAAACTCTTTGGAAATCAAAGTAAACTATATTTACGTACATAAGCCTATTATTACTCTATAACGTTACCATGGCAACGCCAGTATAAATAAATCGGAGTGCGTTTGTTGAAGTTGAATAAAATCAATGATAGTTGTTTTAGTTTATATTATACTTCAATTTAAGTGTTTATAAAAAGATTTAAGTGGTTAGCACATATATTAGGTAGATATCGAAGCGAATAGTATAAGTTTTGTAATATTTGTTAATTGTTTAGTACCAAAGTTGTCCCTGGTAATAATCTATTGCAAGTATATTATTTATTCTTCTTCCAAGTTCGTATATTCAATATTAAATATTGGTAAATGCAATCATGTCAATAAAAACACTAAGAAGGCATTTCATTTTATTTTTTTTAAATAATGTTTTTATCTAGTAGATTCTAACTTAAAATTTTATTCTTTAGAACAAATTATGTGTGTTAAGTATAATTTTGGTGTGAATAATTTCTTTTAGTCCCACAGGAATGGATTTAAATATAATCGACAAATTGCGATTACTCAAAATCGATACAGAATTACGTCCGCAGATGAAAATGAAACCGTTGAGTCGTTATTATTTTCTTACCTCAACAAATCCGGTGGAGCAGTTCTATGTTTTCGCTTCAACGGCCGCGTGGCTAATAAGAAAAACTGGTCAGGAATTCGAACAGCCAAATGAAGAGGACGACCCTAACGCGACTATAGCAAGCATATTAGACGTACTACGTCAAAGAGATATAACGGTGGATTTCTCTGCACATAAACTCAAACAAGGCTACGGTGACCAGGTCTGCTTTATTTTGAATGTATTAGCTGACGAAGCATTGAAAAAAGAAAATTTTGAATGGGAGAAACCGATTGTTGATATTCCCGATCCTGAAGAGACGAACGACGACATCGATCAAATCGAAGATGAGACAGAAATCTTTCTCGATAAAGTTGAAGAAGAGATGATTAGTTATTCCGATGATTCCGTTGATGAGAATAAGGAAGAGAAGGCGACTATGAAATCAACCGCTACGGTGCATGATTTGGAAGAGTGGAAATTGGAGCTCGAAAGGGTTGCACCGGCTTTAAGATTGAAGATATCTGCTGATGGACGAGATTGGAGAGCGAGATTAGCTCAGATGGAAACCTATAAGAAGGAATTATTCGATAGACTCAAGACAACCGGTTCAAATCTTAACAAAATTCATAGTAATATTAGTTCGGTAATGGACAAAGTAGCTGCAAGGGAAAATATATTGAATGAACAATTCGAGCCTCTTGTTAGAGAGTACGGAACGCTTCTGAACGAGTTGAATAAAGTCACCAAAGAATATAAAGAAGTAAGTGTAGGAGTTACAGAACGTCAAGAGAAGTTAAACGAGCTAACAGCAAAAGTTGAAAATATCAAGCAAAGAACAGAACTGAAGGGTTCGTCCATGAACGATACATCGCCGTTACTTAGTGCTAAGAAAGCTGTTGAAACTCTTAAGAAGGATATACAAGAGTTAGATTTTCAGATAATTATCCTACTTTGGTTACTGATCTCGAAAGAAAATCCAAAGAGTAATAATTTTTTGACGAATGCAGAGTCAAGGATGTTAAATAGCGAAGTATATTAAAAGCGATAAGAGAAAAGAGTATCATTTGAAAATAGTTGTAAAATTTTTCATCCCTACTTTTTCACCCTAACCTTATTTTTTTTGTTCTTAATAAATTTTATAAAGAATTATGCGAATATTTTCCATTAATAATATCTTCAGGTTATTGATCAATCGGGTTGGCGGCTGTCCGACAAAGAGCTTACCAATTTATGGTCTCCTGATATTTATATTCACTAGAAGTTATAAATAGCATAGAACCGGTCTTAGACAACAACTCACGGAACCTCAACCAGCCTCACCTGCTCGTGGTGCATCCTGCTAATCAACAAACGAAGGTCTAGCTGGATCTGGCCACTAATCCGCGTTGGGCCAGCGTGCTGGGAGATGTTATAAATTCCCCACCGTTGAGGAAGGCTTATGATCAGCAGAGGACGTCTGTCGACTGGTGTAGGTAGGACCGGTCTAGCTGGAAAATTATTGGGAGATGCCTATGTAGAGTATTTTACAAGAATAGTCTGATATGATGAGCATTTATTTATTTAATAAAACTTTGTTAATTGTACTTGAGTATTAACAACGTATAATAAGTATTTACTAATTTATGTGTGGGGGTTACATGGAAAAAAAAATGCCGGAGTTCCTTTTTTTAATCACACAATTTATTACATATTTGTAACACAACCCTTTAAAATTTTCATACAATATGCACTTAAAAATATTATGTAACTTAAACGGTTAAAATCAGGCTAATTGACGTAAAGATATATAACTTAATGTAATAATAAAAAAAAAACGAAATCATAATTTTATAATACAACAGTAAATAAAGAGTATGTTTCAAAGTATTTACTGTTTTAAACTATTTACTAAAAAAGGTGTGGTTTAGAGAGAATCTGGCTGTGGGTGGTGAGCGTTTATGCCTAGAATACTCAAAAAATGTGGTTTACGTGTAAACGTCTTATTATGCGTGCAACATGCGCAGACGCAGCGTGTGGGCCTATATAAGCTATACTTAGTGACTCATCAACGTTCTTAAGCAAAACCTTCACTAAATCATGTTTTTTAGTTTTCCCTTTTTTCAATTTTACGTATTTCCAATCGCAACACCGTAATATTGTAGCCGCGCTAACGTATGCATTTTAAAATCAAAAGTGAGAATTCTTAGGAAAAAAGAAATATTGTGTGTATACAAATAACAATAAAATATTTTATTTAAATAAATGATTTTAAATATTTAAAAAATAAAGCTTAACAATACTGATTATAATATACACATTGCGCGCAGGAACAATGTTTAATGCACTTTACTTACGTACCTAAAGCTTTGTTTTTCACTTATGTATTTCGATGTAAAAAAATTATTATGATATACAAAGAGGCGAGGTCTTTTCGTGCTTTACACATAAAGTCATCTCTGTATAAATTACACATCTTTCTCTTTCTTTACTTATTAAATAATATCTTTTTTTAAGAAAATGATAACTCGAACACGAACTTACTCTCGAAAATCTTAGTGTAAATGTATACAAAATCTTCAGCTTAAAAATCAATAATATATAGAGATTATATGTTTCAAGCTAAGATATAACTTTAACAACTTATATAAAAACATCAGTTGTGGAAACGCTGATCATTCTTTGGTTTTCTGATTTAGTAACATACTCTTTGCCTGCCCCAAGTAAATGGACTCCTGTTTAGACGGCTCCTCGAAGGACACGTTGTATTTCCTCTTCAGGTCGTTAATGAACTCCTGTTTCAGGATCGCTAGGCATCTGCATAGACCAATATATTATTATTTTTTTGAGTTTGTGATTTTTGGTCAAGTTTTGGTCGTCGTTTTGAGACATAAGATGTAGTTTGTTACCCTAGTTATTTCACGAGCTACAGCTTAGCAATATGGTAATTTGCACACTACTGTTTGGCGGCAGGAATAGGCATTATTACGTGGGTAGCAATGAGACCTATCGATAACAGGACAAACCGGGCTTCTCCGTATGTATGGTAATGACGTTCTGCCATATATGTTGTTATCGTTTATACTATATACACTTACACACGGTAACGCGGGTCTGCTCGGAAGGCGGTGATGTCACGCGAGGGTGCGTGAGGTGTGTGCACAACGAACGCGCCGGGCAGCACCACTGCGCGGTATCCCTGTGCGCGAAGCTCCACACTGTGCGACACCTGACACAAATATACTCATGTTAAAAATTCACAGCTATGAATACTTTTGTCTGTGTCACAATCACAAGGAAATAAAAACCTATTGTTTACCCACAAAGGTAAAAAAAAAATAATTAAAGTCATGGACACAAAAATAACGCACCTTATTCCACCCGAAGCCAGAGAACCTCGTATCGTATTTGGGTACAGAGCGGTGTACCACCAGGTACGGTTCGTAGTCCGACTGCCAATCCACCTGGGAATAAAGTTAATAAATGGGACGTGACAAGTATTTTGTCTCTATACTCCTCTCCAATGCATATTTATACTTGTAGTCTGATATGTTTCTATTTAAAAGGTGCGTTATAGCTAGCGCAAATACTCCGGTTATAGGATGTAACATCTGATGTCTCTAGGTGAAGAGCACAATATGGTGTAGTGTTTATTATTGTAATAAAAAACACATTGTTATGCGGGCGTTATCACTTACTATCACGTGAACGTCTTAATTATGTCTTTGCTTTGTATATTTCATATGAGTACCTCATAGGGGGCATTCGCGTTGATCCACTTGGTGTAGTTGGTTGCGCGATGACCGCGGGGCCACTCGTGAGCACGGAAAGGCGCAACGTCGCCCGACAGCCGCGCGCGCAGTGCCGCCTTGCTGCGTGGTGGGGACGCGCGGTACCGCTGCGTCTCGAAAGCAGCAACCACCAGACACTGACAGTATCACTTCTGGTACAGCTCCAAATTATAATAACAAGTCTAAAGAAAATAGTGTTCCGTTGGAGATTCCGAGGCTCACTTGTAACGCAATGAAGAAGACCACCGAGAGAGTGTTTAATAGGTGAAAATTTCAAATAACCTTAATCTTATTTTCGCTTAATACCATGTGTAATGGGACCTAACCGAACATAACCTTTAGGAGAAGGGAAACAATGCAAATGGGGGAAAACAATCATCCGCGCTTAGCCAGCGATGAATTGTTTTGACTATATCCTCGTAAGACTATTAATCTCACCTTTTTTTGAGCATATGGGTTTGTCAGTCTGATAGACTCCCGCAGGTGGTCATAAAGCCCCGCCATCGGAACGAAGTCCACGTCCATCAAAAAGACGTACGGCGTGTTAACATTCTCCAGCGCTACGTTGCGTAAGTAATTCACGGGATAGTGTACCTGAAAAGAGTAAACAGATTTTTAGATAAAGATTTGTTGATTTTAATTACAGCAGGTTCATGAAAATTCTGCCACTAGCCCAAATCAGAAACGTGGCACCCAAATTCAACTTGGGACCACTGTGTTACATAACAAGAACTTAGTTACTGTGTCATAAGGGTAGTAAAAAACGATTACATTTATCTATGTATATATTAATGGGCAAATATATATGTGAAGTCTAAGTTATAGACTTACAGCATCATGTTTAAAGACTAAGTGGTATCCGATATTTCTTCTGCTGCTCAGAGTATCCGACCAGTCGCGTATGAAGCTTTCGAATTTTGTTACTTCACAGTCTGAAAGGTAGATGGCAGCACTTAACGGACCTGAAATAGAGTAAAGCGTTGGTAATAATCAAAAGTATCTGCGTATTCATTTTCATGACACAAGCTATGTTCTGGGCTGATAGTCGGTACCATCGCATCGCAACGCAGTAGAAAATAATAGTCTGACAATTATAGTGAGGACGTGTTCACAATTTATTATTTTTAATTTGTAATTATGTATTATTACTTGCCACTTACCTTCCCAATACTTAACTAATCTTTCAAGGAACTGTAGGCGGTCCATAGACAACTGTAAGACAAGCGTGACGTCGAAATTGTCTATGTCCGTATAAGAGTATTCCATGTAGTATAAATGTGTGCGTAGCTTGACACGCTGCGCCGCGCGAAAACTTAGACACAGGTCGGAGTGACTTATCTGAAAATTAAATACTGTAATCTAATTTACTCATTGCAAAAATGGGAAAACTTATACTAACGTTGACACATGTTTTGTTGACGATGGTCCCTAAATTGATTCCAAAGCCTTACTAGACGAAGTTTGAAAGTTGATGATGTCTCATTAAAACATGCCATGTTCTCTTCCAAACTCATGTTGTAAATCAGCCTTAGAAGCTTACCCACAACCAGGTGTCAGTTACGATATTTACACTAAACTTAAAAACATGGTTCTCATCTGTGATGAGATATTAAATCTAAACTACATAGTTAAATTACTAGAATATGTTTCATCGAAACAAAACCTAAAAATAAAGATTTCACCGAAGGTGTCACTGCAAATCATGCTACTTTATATCTTAAGTCAAAGAAAGCTGATTATTAATAAGTGGGAGTAAGGGAAACAGTCATTGTCCCCTATTATATATCACTAGTTCAAATTATGTTAAAGTATGCTAATATTCACTTACCTTATAAGTTACTAGTTCTAATTGTGAACATCTGTGAAGCTTTTCCCTAAGCAGGTTCCCATCAAGGTTAACATATGTTTGGTGTATATTTTTAAAGTAATCTGAATCTCTAGTTCTGATGTTGTATTTACTTGGGGAGTTCCAATGGATAACCTAAAATATTCACTGCTTTAATTTACACATTATTATATCTTATAACTACATAGTTATGAGATATAATAGATAGAATGGAGATCCATGTCCCAGTGATTAAACATTTGTCATTTAACTCAAATGTTCCTGATTCAATTTCTGAATCATTTGTGGAGTTTGGTTGGTGAAATGTTTTTCATTATCCATCTATCTACTCCCTTGACGGATCTAATCCATACGCGAAATTATAAAAAGAACAACTTCATTGGTATCATCCTATTGTTCATCAATATTAGGCATCACTTTAAATTATCACTCTGGTGCTAACTGCGTTTATGGATTTCCTCCTATGTTCATTAGGAATAACTAACCTTAACATTGTTTATATCTTCTCCATAACATCCTTTGGCAAGGGTTTTTGTTGACATTTGGACATTATATTGACAGCTTATATTATAAACAAATGATGGATTGCTCTTTATGATAGCATTTATGACATCTTGGTCAGCGAGTGTGGTCTGCTTCAATCTCTCTATGTTCTCATTAATTGCACCATGCCATAGTGTGGTCCAATCGATGTTGGTGCGGATTTTGGATAAATCTAACAACATCACACCAGTGTTGTAACCTCTACCCAGCGCTGGCCAGCGCTTAGCTGTGTCAAAATACCAGTTACTCTCGTTTTCCACTAAACCCAACATCTGATAAAGGAATTAATCATTTAAATAAAATTTGTTGCAAGATGTTGAAAATCTTATGATATTACCTGTTATATTTATTTATATACATATATATAATATAATAT
>DWLS01004120.1:0-14494 GCA_018246255.1 Pachliopta kotzebuea | reverse complement strand
AAAAGCCATAAATAGTAACCGCCGGTCGCTTAGATTACTTTGACTCTTTGTATAACAGTTACAGAAACGTTTTATGGACGATGCGACAGGACGAGCAAAGAGTTTTTCACCTGATGGTATACGATACGTTTGTCGATAACAACGCGGTACTGATTAAGATGGTATATACAGAACCACATTGCGCTCGTCGCCTAGAAACAAGTTATTAAGTCTCGTTGACTCAGTAATTTCACTAGCATACAGCTCATTTCAAACCGGAACACAGATTTGTTGCACAGTTCTGTTTGTCGCCTGCACTAGGAGCTGCGGTACTATCTACTTAGACTGTCTCCGGCAACGAAGACCTACCCTTGTAAAGATAGCAGAGTAATACCTATTTATAAGACATATGTATGTAACACTATTAATTAAAATTTGCATGACAATTTATATATAAAAAAATGTAACAACAGTTATATTTGATTTAATACAATAATTACTGTCAAAACTCTATTGTCTTAAAAAAGTTTTTTGTTTGTATCCAGGCAATAAGTAATTACTACTGAATTACTAAACCATAGTAAATACGATGTCGAACTGCAAAAGGCTTTATGAGCAATACTTTTTACAAACAATTCTCTATGGTTGTACAAATGATCCATTGGAAATAATAAAAGTACATAATACACCGTGGCCAATTGATTGAGTGGGCGTCCGACGGTGGACAATTACTCTTCTCGTTGTCTTTTACGATATAACTGGAACAATTAAATACAACCTAGTCACCAGACCATAAAGGCTATCATCTAAAGATGAGGCAACATCCATAATTCATCGATTGCCATCAAAGTATATAGTAACTTAGTGGATTATAACCCTTAAATAAAGTAATGAAAATAGATCATTGTAATCAGCGTCTATTTTCACTGCAATGTATAAATTAAAACATACATTTGTTCAAGCAAAATAAACAAGCGCTGTAGTTAGTGAAATTACTAAAATCCTAGTCTTAGTATGCTGTGTACAGACGATATCACGAACTGTCAGGTGGAAATCAATCAAAAATATTAAAAGTGTCTTGATGAGAAACGTCAAGATTTCGGTAATTGCTTAACATCAACCGAATAGCCTGTTACTGGGCAATCAAAGTTAATAACAAGTTAGAATTATGTGCATTCTGTATTAGAACTTATGTCCAGTAATAGACGTCCATAGGTTAACGATGATGTAAAAATCTCATAACGGCCAGGGAGATTTTTGGAATTTAGAAATACAAAGTAATCCTTTAATCCTTAGTAATCGCTACTCACAGGACGGGACTACCCTGAATTTTTCCTCTCCTGAATTTTTTCTTTTATGTATTAAGAAATTTCTTTCCCTAAATTCATTTCTTTTTTTTTTAACTTGCTTTCCTTTTCCTTTCCAGTTTCCTTCTCCCACAGATATCTAGCATAGCATCTATTATAAGCATCTTCCTATAAGTTTTCTTTAACTAAATTCTTTTACATTTAATTTTGTAAGAAATTCAAAGTATGTTTCGTCCCGACCTTCCATATCATAAATAGCATAAGGTAGATGACCATGCCACCAATCCATTCAACGGATGTATGTGACTGTACATCCTCTGCAATAAACGCTGTCTTTGGTTTCAAGTTGTACTAGTGTAGTGGTATTCGAATAATAATATGTGAGATTTCTAGTCGCCGAAATTCACTTAGTGGCCTCTATTAGTGAATTAAGAGGCTTTTCGGAAATTTATATGGATCAAAGCAATAAGTTAAGAAATCAATGAAGAGGTCAATACAATTTTGTTAATTTGTCTTTCTACTAAATAAGTTTATGCGACAAAACAACGAAAGATTCAAGACATTCAAAATTAGCTGTAAAGCTATAATCAGTGTGAAATAAACCATTGACTTATATCATAGAACTCATGTCTTGTTGTCCGTGTAATATTATTAGCTATTTCCTGCTCTGCAAATCGAAATACAGTAATAGCTGCACACTTAAGCTCAACAGCAGAAATAAGTTTAAGATTCTAAGTAACCTTTGGTGTACTCGTGTGATAGGTTGCCTTTATTAATTACAAATTTATTCTTATAACAATACAGACTTACTTAAGTCTCCCTTTGTGTACAACTTGGGCTTAATTTCGATGAATTTTGCAATACTATCGTCACGCCGTCTAACGACCTTCCGAAACCTGCAGGAAAAACTGTTTCGCAAGCGTTGCCATTTAGACCCTAAACCGGTTGTTAGAAGGGGTAATTTGCCGTACCAAGCCGTGGACCACTGTTTTTACACCCATTAAAACGATTAACCACGCTCAGCTGTTGGACCAACGTCTCTAACCACCGTTGGGCATTCATTGTTTTTGTAATTGGCCTGTACATTGAAGAAATTAAAATCCTGAAGACTCTTTTGTAAAGTATTAATCCATTTATAGTCTACTCTAAATACCGCCGGATACGAAGTTAGTCACTACCACATAGACGTCAGTAACGCCCTCTGTCGAACGAGTTAAAAAATATTTCAAGACCCTCAGTTTTTTTTTAATATTTCTTTTTAAAATTAGATGCTGTTTATTCTATGTATTTATTTTTTAATTTGTGATAATTTTCAATGAACTATTTCAACGTAACTCTTTTTCTTATTTATCATTAAACCTCTTATGAGATCATATACGCGAGAATAATTATAAACAAACAACAACAAATGAGGCTCTGGCTTCCCACTAACCCGAATTGGGCCGGCGTGGCGGAAGATAGCCCAAATCCCCCACTATTGAGATATGTATAGTGGAGAGGATGTCAATCGGCTCATGAAGAAGAGTAGTTATAAGTTATATTTTAAAATACTAAAGGGCTTAAATTTTTTAATAATATTATACATAAATCTATTAAAATACACCGGTCATTGATAATTATTTTGTTTTAAACAGCGCGAAGAAGAAAAGGCAAGTCTTTTAGCAGACTTGACGGCGCAAAACTCGCGGCTTACCAGCCAGCTGAAGGAGTGCTCAGTGACAGAAGCCCAGCTATTAGCACAGCTGGAAAGCCTTAAAGATCAGTGCTCCATGAGGAAGACTAGCCTACAGGTAAGTTTAATAGAAGTGTTTTATCTACTAATATTGTTAACATGGACTAAAAAAAAATGTCAATTACTTAAGATTTTTTTCTGGAAATTTCTGTGTTAAATATCAATATCGTTAATGATATAAAAAGGAAACATTATTTATAACCACCATTCTTTTAAATTTTTTATCTGTAGGTTTTAAATTTTAGGAATAATTTAGAAAAAACTGTATTTCTTTATTTTAGTCTAGTAATAATATCATTTTAACTAACTGAAAATTCCTTGTCTTGGAGACAAGTTTTCTCTGTGAGGATTTTAGAAAATTGCTATTAATTATTTGATGTTCAGGATCATGTACAAAGCCTTAAATCGCTGAAGGCTGAGTTGGCTCTTGTTAGCGATAAGAAGACAGACCTGGAGCGAAGGCTGACGGCGTCGCTCCGTGACAAAGACGGCCTGATGCAGCAGCTGGAGGAAGCAAACGACCGGATTGCAGCGCTGGAGAGGCAGCTGAAAGAACAGGTATGACATGGATTTAGAACGAAGCAGTTGTCTTGACCAAAGTAATCATGGTTTAAATATAATTTTTCTTAGTAAGTTTTTTTTAACATCATATATATTGTTTTCGTAATAGCCTAGTGGTTTGACCGCCGACCTTCTACTCTGAAGGTACTGGGTTAGAATCCGGCCTGCACTAAAGGATTTTACAAGTTATGTGCAGTTTGTATAACACTAACTAATATCACGTTCTCTGATAGTGAAGGTAAACATCGTGAGAAAACCTACACATCTATGCGATTACCATCCGTGGTTGGATTAGTATATGAAATGGAGAAGGCAATGGTAACACCACTCCGTTATAACTCACAAGGAAGTCGTCGTGTGTTTCACTACACATGATGACCACGACCCTCAGTTATGAGTAAATAAGACTTAGAAGAAGAAGATATTGTTTCAAATTAATCTACATGGTTCTCCCTAAAATATCGCTGCATCTCATTAGGGGTCATCTTTTTCCTGGGAAATTCCCCACTTAGTTAGGTGCTTAGGATTTCCCCCTTATTATAGTAATAGATTGTACTTATTGTGTGCTTCATAATATATTCTGTTTTAACACCCACAAGTAAGCTCACTTTGAGAAACAGTTATTCAAATATGAACAATATCAAAACCAGTTTTCTATATATCTTTACATTTAATGGTTTCCGGAAGTTGTTAACTTGAATCCTTAACTATAAATATCTATAGTTCCTTTCACCTCCGTCTTTATGCACACAATCTAACTATTCATTGTTCATGTTATGTCAGACATAATCTCTCAATGGCTATTCTGTAATAGGATATCAAAGATTTTATCTTAATCTTATTTGATATTTATTCAAACTGGTCTACAATAGAAGACATAATACTTACCATAATAATTATAACATTTTCGGGATTAAAATTCAAATGTATACTAGAAAGTAATAGAGGTAACAATAAACACAATATTTAGGATTTAAATATTAAAAGGGAAATAAAACAGAAATTATTGGTGGAAAATAGGAAATGAGATATTGTAAAGCGGGGACTGGAGATCTGATACGGTATGAAAGAAAACAAAGTACAAAAGATGGTAATGATAAAGTGCATAAAAGTAAAGCCGAAAAAGAAAACAAATATAATGGAAATGAATAAAATGAAGATACCGAACCTACAGAACCAGAGAGAAACAAATTTAAAAAAAAACTTAATTTCTCTAGTTCCAACGGATCTAGAATTTTATTGTCAATAAATAATATATTGCTTAATTTCCCACTAGGAACACCTGTACCAGAATACGCTGAAGGAGCTGGAGCGGCTCCAGAGGTCCCACGATACGTTGGCCGAGCGTGTGGGCGCCCCGGAGCCCCTGGAGCACACGGACACCGCGCGCTCCCTCCACGCCGAGATGGAGACAGAACCTGAGGACGAGGACGACGGTTGGCTGAGGAAGGAGGCCGTACAGGTCTTCAAACAGCTACGCGCCTTGGCCCTCCAGCTAAACACCGGTCACGATGACGACTCTGGTAAGTTTTTTAACTATTAGTTTAACAGAAAATCAAATTAATCTCCGAGCGCTATAAAAGAAGAATTGCGAACCATGTCAATCCTATGGTAGCCACTTTATCTAAATATGGTCACAGGAGAAGACTGAAAAGGGCTATAATAATATTTGAAAATAAGACTACTAACATCCTGCTGCAAAGAATAACGTTTCCTTTTGAGGAAACCGCTCATGAATGCCCAACCTTCCTCACATTTTCTTAAAGTTATTGACTGATCGCGAATTCAATGTAAAAATTTGTTTAATCTTATACAATTCTAGTGTACCCATTCTTCTAGAAGTTTCGGTAATAAGCGATCTTAAACAATTTATTTATACATTAAGAAAAACTTATTATATTCATATTTTTGGATAACATTTCATCTAACTTACTAACTTTATTTATTTAATAAGGAAGAATGACAACTTCAAACAATTAACTTTGATACCTAAGACTATTGACCGCGTGCCAAATTCTAATGACAGGCCATTATTTTTCTTTAACTTCAGTGTTACCAGCGCAAATTATAGCGAAATTGAAAAGTTAAATTATGGCTAAAATGTCGCCTAATCAATTAAATATCGCGACAATCTCCAATTATTTTTAATATTGAATGGACAACGCTTCATTAATATTTCCTGAAGCTTCATTAAATGTTTGATCCTTGTTGTATAAACTCGGTTACTAAACAGCTCCCTTAATGTTCCCACTACTTGAATTCGCGATCTTCTGTCATTAGAATGGAGTCAAGATCGTTCTTCCCAATACTGCCAAGACCAGACCTCTTGTTGGTTAATTGAGAGTTTATTATAGGAAAGGTAATATTTATTTAAAGAAAATATAACCGTAAAGGTATAAGAATAAAGCAGTCCTCGGGACAGATTCTCGGCAAAACTTCATTGCAGGGACAGAGAGATACTTTCCGAAAAATTTCCCCTAATACTAAATAGATAGTTAACTATTACTAAGGTAAGGTGATACTAAGGTCACCGATATAGCTCTACGGATTGCTAGACTTAAGTGGCAATGGGCAGGGAGATTGCTGGAAAGAATGACAGCTGATGGAGAAATAAACTCCTGAAGTGGCGGCCGTGTACTGGTAAACGCAGGACTAGAAAAGCCTCCGCAAGGTAGACCGAGGTCTGGTCCAGGCCGCGGCATACAGCTGGAAGACAGCGCAGGACCGATCGGAGTGAAGATCTTTGGAGAAGGCAGTCCAGCAATGGGTGTTTATCAGCCGATGATGATCATGACTAAAAAGACCCATACTTTGTTTTCTTATATTTCAACTATAAATAGTAATAATGTTTTAATATTTTATTATAATAAAAAAAACCTATCTCATGAAATATGACTTACGTCAATCCATATAGATTGTGGGAAAAGGACGGAATATACGAAACGTTAGTAAATTAATGGCTAATTTTCACTATATAAATGCACGAGGAAGGAGGCTATTAGAGAAGAGTGGTGTGAAGCTTACCACCAACACCTGAACTGATGGCCACGAGTGATACCAGGAAGAAGAATAAGTTAAAGCGAGACGGTGGTATAATTATAATTTCGTCGACCAAACACAGCGGAGCATGAAACTGAAATCGAAAGCCAGAGGTATCCGAGCTCTGTTTAGTGACTAGTGATGTGCATTCCTGTACTTGGTGGTGAGTGATACGTCCATAACGATATACCACTAGGTAAGAGTTCTTCAAAAAGGACGTGAAGAGTTTCTTACAAGCAACACGATAGTGATACCTTTAGTGTTACTAGCGTCCATCGCTCAACATTAGGCGGGCTGCAAACCTGAGTGGTACCAAAGTAGTAAAATAAAATCCTCTGGTAACAGAGCTCTAATAAAACTGGTGGTATCTGTTGCCAAATTAGTTATTATTTAATATATTAAAATTAGTAAATAATAATATGCCACCAAAGAGAAACGTTACTGTGTTCCGGTGAACGGGTATCGTATGCTAGTGAAATTACTAGGCTTATCACATATCTTAAAGCGACGAGCGCATGAATAATAATAATAATTAAATAAAAAATATACATATCCTGGATTATACTGATATGTAGACCCACTAATCTTTGTTCATTTCTTTGTCATATTATATTTAAGGGATCTGTCAGCTCATTATATACAAAACGACATATTACTAATATTTTTTTTTAATAAAAGATTTTAAAAAAAACTTCTGTCGCTCTCATTCTCGTCACTAGCTCGTCGAGAACGTAATACCGACAGCGATTATTGTATACATCCAACACGCGATCAAATCGATCCACGTCAAGCCTCACTTGCAGCCGGACCTGGTACCAAATGAAACCCCTGTAAACACCAGCGTCACCGCTACTAATCTGTTTACACGTAAACAAACTGTGAACACAACATTAACATACAAAGTATGTATATATAAGCACAGCTTTATTATTTTAAGCATTGCTTTTAAACAAACAAAGCAACTGCTCTCGGCTCTAACATGATATGGTCTTCTCACTATAATAATATTACTAGGTAGAGCATCCTTTCTGATTTGTGGCGATTGTGGGTAGGGACTCTCACTGTCTATTAAGAGAGACTAGTATGAAGTGGTCTCGTGTTTTCCTACACACTTTGGGTGCTGGAGAGGGTAACAGCTCCTTAGGATGTGCTCAGCAGCAGTACAAGGAAGTACCGGTGAGTTCCGTAGGAGATTCTAGGATCTTTTTCAATACATCTAGTATGACCACCGAGGAGGTTTTAGTGGGTATAAATCCAACGTAACCTTGGCTACCTCAAGAAGCATCTTTCGAAGATTTCCATTGTACCAAAAAAAAGGAAAAGCATCCTTCGAAACACAGTAATGTTTGACTGCAGAATCTAATTACTTTGACCATCTCTTAGTACCACTATTATTAGGCACACAATTTTCATTAACTACAATTAGACTTAGATTAGGTATAATGTTAAGTAACAATGTGGCTGTGGGTCTCTAGGATAATGTAGATCTTATAGATTAACATGTGGAACACAGTGATGTTGTTATGATCGAAGATTTATAACATGATAGTGATACACTTGCCCGGAGCTGGTTAAAATGGTATACACAGTACTAAATTGCGATTGTCTTCATACCCAAGGTGTTGTCTCGTAACCCCAGTAATTTTAATAGCATACAGCACCCTTCAAACTGGAACACAGTAATGTTTCCCGGTTGCTATAGGAGCTGTATCTACCTTGGTAGTCTCCGAGACTTACCAGCAGTGTGATCTATTGTGATTGTTAATCAGAAACTGTATCAGTAGAGGGTCTGATCTGCGTGTACCGTCGCGTGACTGCTTTGTAGGGCACGCATGATGTAGTGGCTCCTAGCGTGAGGTCCACACGGAACTGTTATTTACGACCTTCGTGATTAAATCCTGTTCCACCAGATACAATAACCGTCGTTATAACGTTATAACGTTGCGTCGATACGGGGGCTGTTTTGTGTTAGATCGTTACTTCCCGCCGCTGTTGGCTTACTAAACTTTACTGTTTACTTGTGTTAAGTAAGCTAAAACAATTTCCTCGGTTTAATGTTTTATTGTTTTGTTTTATTATAACAACTAACATTAACAATAATAGTCTGTTACAGACATAATCACGATTTGTTATATAACAAAACTATTTAATATCGGATAAGTTAGCGTGACTAATTTCTTTGTATTTTTTGTTTATCGTAGACAATGATATTTATATACATACACATATATACATAAATAAAATATAATAAATACTTATATGTACATATAAAATAATATAAATAATTTGATCATTTATATATGTATATACATATATCCTTCTAGCATCTTCCCTTTCTTGGCGTGCGTCTGTGTATAATGGGATGTCGTTTCAACAACTTAATGGCTGACTTATGCTATATATTATATATTTAAAAAATATATACATATAGCTATGTTAACATCTTTTTGGAATTTATTCATTTTATATTATCTTATAGTTGCAAATGCAACGGGCTACTACTAGTTGTATTTATATATTAAAATCAAACTATGTCTTACTGGTGGTAGTTCTCTGTTGCCAGCGACCGTCTAGGTAGGTAGCACCATAGCTCCTATTGCAGCCGTCAAACAGTAATATGCAAAGATTACTGTATTCAAGTTTGAAAGGTGCTGAAGCTAGTGAAATTATGGTAATGAGATTTAATATCTTACGTCTTTAGTCGACGTATGCAATGGTGTGCTGTATTTAGCATTTTCACCAGAGTTACTTTATTATGGGCAAACGTATCACTTAACATCAGGTGAACGCCTTGCTCGTCGAATAAAAAAAAAGTCAAACGTTCAAGTAATTTGAACAGAACTGCAAGTATCGTGACCCCGGCGCATTGCAGTAATAACACTGCAGTTATATTCCGTTTTATATTTAGAAGTAAAAGCTATTTTATTGATTCCAGTCAGCCTTGTTGAAGAACTAAGTTCCCGTCCAAGAAAAATACAAGGAACTATATCACAAATATAAATCGCGTTAATGAAATGCAATGTAAAGTTGTGACGAAACGTAATAAAGAGCAGTGATTGCATGTAGTTAAATATTTCACGGAGCAGTCCCCGCCTGGTAATATCTTCGATGAGCAGGAGTCACGATATCGTGACGATAAATCTTCAGTACGTCGTCATCAGCATTACTCATCGGGTACTTAATCAACAGAATGATCACCGTGATGATTAATGTGACGCTAGAATTTTAATCGGTTCCTGATGATTTTGTAGAGAGTTTAAATCCCACACAACAACTCACTAGACCCAAGCCTCACCAACTCCTTATGCTCCTTGACATTAATAAACGAGGCTCTGACTCCCTACTAACCCGCATTGGGCCAGAGTGGTGGCTGACGGCCCAAATCTCCCCACTGTCATAGGGAGGCTTATACCCAGCAGACGTCTAACCGCTGATGAAGAACGACTTAAAAAATCCATGGTTTACTTATTATATGATTGTATATTAATTATTGTAATCTCGTGACTATGAATTGTCTCGTATACATATATATATTTATATATATATGACCTCAATTAGATATTACTATATATACTTTACTAGTGGTAGGTCTCCGTTGTCGGAGACTGCCTAAGTACCACCGCAATTCCTATTACAGCCAATAAACAGTACTGTTAAACATTACTGTGTTCCGGTTTGAAGGGTGCTGTATGCTATTAAAATTACTGGTTTAACGAGACTTACCTTACGTCTCAAGGCGACGAGCGCAATGTGATGCTTTGTACATCTTAACCAGCGCTATGTTATTGGCAAGCGTATCACTTACCATTAGGTGAACACAAAAAAACAAAATTTTCCTTAACTCTTATAATCCTATAAAATATTTATTAAAACAGTTGTAAAAATCTCTTAACTATACCACTATAACTGTTAAACAATAACAACTGTTATTATAATTAAGTAATAACAATAATAAATAAGATGTTGCATAAAAAAATATTACTGTGATGTAATAATATACATTACTGTCAAGTACTGATAATAAAAAACTAACCCACTTTCATAAGTACTTAGAATGTACATATATAAAGTATAATGAATATTCAGATTTTCTTATAACTTTTTTTTAAGTTAAATTGCTTCATGAATATTTTTCAAGCATTACTTATACACATCTATGTATAACTTAACATTGTTAAGTAACATGATGATTAAATATTTTATTTATATATTAGTTAACTTGATTTTAAAATAAGCCAGAGACTATCGGAATAATACTTTTACCGCTGATGATTAATATTACTATAATCCAGTTTGAAGATCGTATCAATCATTTTCCATCCTAAAAAAAAGGCTTTGATGGATCCCTACCATCATATAAATTTTCCATGTGACTTCAGATTCGACTTGGGGACTTCTGTATTACAAACGTCTAACCATTGCTCTATGGAATTAGTAAACTGTTGACAGTATCATTTAAAAAGTCTTTGATAGAACCTTACAGGTATTAAAATTTCTCTTATGACTCCAGATTCGAACTAGAAACCTCTCTGATACAAACTGCTAACCCCTGCGCCACGAACTCAGTAAACAGTATAACAAATTTGTAAATGTAACACAAAGTGAGACTGTTCGTTGCGCAAGATGTTTGTACAGCGGGCGTGCAATTTGAGTGTAACTTAACTCATAACTTGAGTGAACTTGATGTAAGAAGGACGTGATAGATCGTATCGATATTCAGACGGAAGTAGAACGACTTTCGTTCCGGTTTGTAACTTATCATATAATCATATGATAGACGTTCACTGCTCGATATATAAGCCTCCCCTAATCGTGAAGGGATTTGGGCCTTTTACCATCACGCTGGCCCAATGCGGGTTGGAAAAGAATAAGCCTCGTTTGTTGATTAGCAGGGTGCACTGCGAGCTGGTTAAGTTGTCTTGGGTCCCGTAAAGTTTTGTTTAAGATCCCTCACACCGCAAGTTTAACTTACTTGGAGTTAATATAATGAGAGTGTATACAGATTTCAAACAATACCTGGATTGTATTCACGTTATATTGTTCGTGTATATTTTAATTAACCGACTTTATCCAACAGTGGGCATCTTCCATCTGATATTTGTTTGGTCTATATCATAATCCATTTACAATTATATACATATGGTTACGATTAGATTAGTAGTTATGGAAATTACTTGTCATAAACAGACAGAATTCTTTTAGAAATCGCTTTTAAAAATTCACTATTATTTTAAACAACGGATATATAAAATTCATACAAAATATATATATATATCCTAAACAGTACAAATATACGTACATATTTAAATATATAGATATACTCCAGGACATAAGTGGTCTCAAATATCTTACGGGACCCAAGCCAACCTCATCTGCTCGTATTGCACCTTAGTAATCTAACGAGGCTCAGGGTCCCGACCAACCTGCATTAAGCCAAGGTGGTTGGAGATGGCCTAAATCCCCATATACCTCTAAAGACGACAATCATCTTCACGACAGAGGGCAATGTATGAAAGATGATGGAAATTAGAGATATGAAGTGTAAGCAAAATGGAATGATGGAGAGAACTGGAGTGACAGAATTAAGTCTTGATCCAAAACACGCAGAGGAATGCAAAAATTAAAAAAAAACTCCTATTTTTAGGGAAGGCCCAGATCCTGCAGCAAAAAGTTGAACATTGTATCACTTAAACGACTATCATCATTAAATATTACCAGGGGATAGAAAAGAGACTCCAAATGGAGAACCCATATAAATGATATGCAAGCGAAGCCGGATATAAAACCTAACGTGTCTATATAACTAATGCGCAACGGTAGGTGGTATGTAGTGTGAAGTGTTTGACGGTAGCTACGCAATATCGCTGCTCGAATTACACATACGCCGCAAGTTTTAGACCTACAGCGGGCAATAATTCAAAGAATATATAAACAGGTCTTTTAATATTCCCAACGCTGGAACTGGGA
Source organism: Pachliopta kotzebuea (assembly GCA_018246255.1). Taxonomy (NCBI): domain Eukaryota; kingdom Metazoa; phylum Arthropoda; class Insecta; order Lepidoptera; family Papilionidae; genus Pachliopta; species Pachliopta kotzebuea. The sequence continues at coordinate 1,909 of DWLS01004120.1, read as the reverse complement.
ACTTTTTATAAGGACACAAGTAGTCTATATCGACTAAACAGACAGCGATAGCAAATATCTCTGTTAGCAAATGAATAAGAGTTCATAGTGATAATGAAGTTGTTTATGAAGCTCACTCAGAATACTCCGACTCTAAGTGTTGTCAGTTGAACACAACTATGCAGTCATAACAAAATTACTATATAAAATGAATGTGGAACTAGAAGTAGACTAGAATCGTTCGTGGGATCCTATAGGAAATCTAGAAAAAATTGTAGCTAGAAAGGACTTAAGGGTGTGGAGTGTAAAGACTTCGACACAACAACTCACGGGACCCAAACGAACCTCGCCTGCTCGTGGTGCACCCTGCTGATTAAGAAATAAGGCTCTGGCTCCTTACAAACCGGCATTGGTGAAGCAGAATAGTGGAGCATATTACTGCTTGATAAGATAAATAAGCATTGAGGAGACCAATTTAGACCGTCACAGAATCCTCCCAATAATACTTGTATACTTAAATAACTAAGTAAATATTATTAAGATGCTAATGTATTAGTTTTCAGTGAAAGATTTATTGGGGTGGGGGTTTTAAACAAGCTACGGCACCCAAACCAACCTCATATGCTCGAGGTGCAGCCTGATATTCAACAAACAGGATTCTAGCTCCCCTCCAAGCCGCATTAGGCCAGCGCGGTGGGAGACGGCCCAAATTCATCCACCATCGGGGAAGGCCTATGACCAGCAGCGGACGTCTATCAGCTGATAAGATGAGATGAGAGATCTAATAAAACTCATGATGTCTACCGTTACTTTTTATATATGTATCTACAATAAAGAATCTTTTTTTTTTTCGCCGAAGTAATAAGACGAGCAAAGCCTTCACGTGATTATAAGTGATACTCTCGTTTATAACACGCCGCTGATTAAGTACACACAGAACAACATTGCGCTCGTCGCTTTGTGATGTAAGCTGTTAAGTCTCGTTATCCCAGTAATTTCACTAGCATACAACACCCTTCATACCTATCCGTCTAGATAGATACCACGACAGCTCCTATTGCAGCCGACAAACAGTACTGTGCTAAAATTACTGTGTTCCGGTGTGATTCGTGTTGTATGCTAGTGAAATTACTGCGTTAACGAGACAACACTTTACATCTCAAGGCGAGGAGTGAAATGTGGTGCTGTGTATATCATTTTCACTAGGGTTATGTTGTGAGAAAAATTATCAACTACCATCAGCCTTGCTAGTTTCTTCGCTGTTCATATGAGGTTTAACTCCATAACGTATCGTAATCCTTGTTCCTAGGCAAGCTTTAAGCAACTCCGTCAAGTAATGGAATAACTTGATATGTTACCGCTTAACGCTTAAGTATTGCAACGGTGGTGGTGTCAGTCGATCAGCTCGACGTTTCCTCATCGGCAGACGCAGCGTGGACAATGCAGCGAGTTATTGTGTTACACTCTCACCCGGCGCCGCGCGAAAGTCTCCGGTGTACTGCGACAGTGAAAGCACTCTCTAATACAACATATTCAGAATTATTCTTCATCAGCTCATAGACGTCCATAGCTGGACATAGGTTGCACCCAATAGTTGGATATTAGAGCAGTCTCCCACCACGCTGGCTCAATGCGAGTAGCTAGGTAGTAATATATCCGTACGAATAATCATACTGATGAGAAAATGCGGCGAATGACTAAGAGGCGATGCGTGGATGAGAATAAAAGATAAGTAACAAAGGAATGGAAAATGGAAGACTTGCGGAATGAAAGAGAAAAGCACGTTAGAGAAAAGGAATGAAGAAAAAGAAAAGAGAGAAGCAAAACAACTCCAAGTATGGAATTAGGTTAAGGTACAGTTTATATATATAAGTATCTATTTTATCATCTCCCCCTTTTTCTTTCCACCTCTTCCTCCTTCCCCAAATCC
>DWLS01004119.1:0-14496 GCA_018246255.1 Pachliopta kotzebuea | reverse complement strand
TCTCACCATCACTAGACATTGGCGAAATTATTGCGCAGAGCAGTAGAAGCCATAAACCGGAAAATAATAATAATAATACTTGTACTTTGATTAAATATTATGCAAAGTTTTTATACATAGAAGAATCTGAAGAAATCACAAAACCTACAAATTATCTAATGAGATTGAAGTGTTATCAGAAAATTTTGTTCTTTATAAATATTTAATTAAGGTAGCAAAATATTATAAATTTTTAATCATCAAAAATTATGATTTTAAAGGACAATCAAAGTAAAGATGATAAAGCATGGGCGTTAGGAATACTCTACTTATCATTTATAACAGAATATAGCAATGATATTAAGAGTTGACAGATTGACTGTCAACATAAATGTTTATGTTAATGAATGGGATTCTGTATCGACTCAGGGTAAATAGGCCATATGAGATTAAAGCAAACGGTATGAAGCATAAAAAATAAAACCATAACAGTTATGTATAAAAAAAATCCTAAATGTTTGACAAACTAATCTAATGGAAAAACTTTAACTAACAAATATTTTAACAAATAAATGCACATCGTAAGACAAAGTATGTTTCTTTTGGACGCCTGTTTATCGATGTCTTAATATTGTAAAACCTTCTTAATATATAAAGTAGACTTTGTTCACAAAAAATATTTGTTTTGCAGTACTTTTGATCATATGAATCAAGGCGGAATCGAGCCATTCGGCTATAAAACGACTTGTTTACTAAAGAGAGATTGTCTTTATACGTGCTCTGTTTACGCGCTTAACAAATCTTAGAAACATTATTCTTATTTTTTCTATTTCCTTTATTCTGTGTTCTCTTTGAAAGAGGGATTTAAATATAAAATTATAATGATCGTGATAGCTGACATGAATTAGTAGTTTTTCTTAATTGAATTGATAATTTGCTAATAGTATAGCATTATCATTTGTATAGAAAAGCAAGTAAAAGAAAATTACTTTTTATTAGTTGAATTCAATTATTTTCATAAAGCAATAACGCAACACTCTTGCGTTGAATAGTGATTTCAACTTAAGAGAGGAGTTTTGGGTTGTAGGTGATACAAAAAAGTCCATAAGGCATTACAATGACTCAGGTAAAGCTTAGCTCAGACTTCATATATGGTGGTGGTATTTGCGGACTGTTGGGGATACCTTTAAAGAATACAATGTGAGATTCCGTTTGGTGAAAAGATTAAAGAAAACAGCATAATTATTATTCATTCACACTTTTTGCATTGTTATAACGGACCCATAAAATAATATTCATCAAAAAATAGCCTTTTGAAGAGGCAAGTTCATTGAGCTATACTGAACTTACGCCAATTACAGCGATATAATTGCCGTGAAATTTTTAGGATTTTTGAAATAAACTTTTCACAAATATTTTTATTTATAAATTCGTAGTTGTAAAGGTTCCAATATAATAAATAAATTGCCTAAAACTTACTTTTCGCTATTATGGTTACACTACCTGTTGAATTATGATTATTTAAAAGAGTTGAACGAAAGAAAAGTCTTAACTCTTTACACCAACTTTTGTAAGTAGCCCTCAATCGACAATTATCATTACTGAATATTATATATATAATTATCAGTCGTTTGTTAGTTCAATTAGTGGCGGAAAAGGAATTTTATGATGCAGTCGAAAAAGGGCTATGGCTGTGATATCTATAATAAGCAAATTCAGCGGAATTTTTAACGTCATAAATCATTTGTTACCACTGCAGTGGGAAGAAATCTCATGTAGCAGTAACAATAAAAAAAAAATTAAAGTTTTAACTTATTACTTACTTATCTTTGTTTACTTAATTCCTGAAGAAATATTTTTATTAGTATGTATTAAAGCTATTGTTTAATTCTTTAAAAAAGGTTAACAAATTAAGGAACCCTGAAGCAGCGACTAACCCCTTGTATTGTATCTTACAGATCAGGAAGTAGCTAGCATGCTTTACTATCTTCACCTCAACATCACGTGAAATTAAGGACAAGTGAAAGCGAAATTTAGTTATAAAATATAGCTTATATCTTTGCAATATACAATTGACGTTTGGAAAGATAAAAATATGTTTTTTTTCTTTTACTTTTATTGAAAAGAGGATGCAGCCCATCCGAATGTCGCAACTACGCTTCAATTTAATAGCCGTAAACGGTTCACAGTACAAAGCCATTCCTACAGAGCTATACTCTGCAAGCTTTACACTCAAAAGCATTTCTTAACAACGTTTTTTTTAACTACAATGGTACTAGATCACAATTGCACATGGTGTAAAGTGAAAATAAGGGCGTAGGTAGTAAAGCTCGCAAAAGAAAAGCAAACACTTTGATTCTCATGTGTAAACGATCGGAACATAAAAATGTACTTATGCCCGATTCACTGTAAGAGGATCATAGACAAATGGGTCCGAAAAAACCGATTGAATTTAAATTGGTCGCAGATTATGACCAAGGACCTAGCTTTAAATATTATTAGTCATGCATTTAGTCGTTGGACTCCGAAAGAAATATAAATTAATCGTTAAACAGTAATTTAATTAATACACATTAATAATTCTTAATGTGACTATCATCAGTGGTGACCCCGAATTGTTTGAATTCTTTTACGACTCAAACTAGGAATTATAAATAAAACGGTTTTAGATCCTTTAGATTTAGATAAAAGATTACAATTAAACTTTTTCGTAATAACATAGAAATACGAAAGTAGAAAAAAAATTTATACAGAATTATTGAGAAAAGGCACAAAAGTAGTAGTAGGCGTTGATGTTCTAACAGAAGCATTAATTTAGAAAATTTTATGAAACCTTGTTAAATACTTAATTCTTTCATAGTTTATAAAAATCTATCGTAAATTTAAAGTGTGGTTAATTCTTAAAGTATAATATGTGCATTTAAGTAACTTAAACTTATAGTTAATATTTTAGATTTAGTTTAAAACAATTTTGCAGAGGCCTTCTTTAATAGTAATTATTTCAATGGTTATATAGGATATGTATTTGTAAATACATAGTATAGTTTATAGTGGTGTAAGGAAATCCTCACAACAACTCAGGGGGCCCAAACCAACCTCACTTGCTCAAGATGCACTCTGCTAATCGACAAACGAGGCTCTACCTCCCCACCAACACATATTGGGCCAGAGTGGTAGAAGACGACCCAAGTACCCTCTCTCTTAGAGAAGGACTATGTTCTGCAGTGCACATCTATCGGCTGATGAAGTGAAGTTAAGATGTATAGTTGCTATAAATGATAATTTATTAACGTTTAAGTCAATTATACGTATTGGCCTAGGTTTCATAAATAACAACTGGTCCTATAATGGTTTTATCCATCAAATTCTTGATTTACTTCTAGCCATTTTAGCTACACGACTATACGATTCTGGATATTGTATTCTATGTTCATAGAAATCTCATACTCCCTAGGGAGACCTTAAGAAGGAAGAATGTAGTGTCAAGAGACATGCATCGTTGTGGAGAACAGAGCCAAATGGAGTAGATAAACAGAAACGACTAACCTCACAAAAATACGGGATAATAGCTAGGAAGAGCAATATATTATTGGAAAGTACGCGACATGATTTTGTTTTATACCTTAACATAACATTGGATCGATCCAGCTGGCAACACACGGTACAATATCGTTTCACATGCCGAGTTGTATCTCAAACAGTTTTCAATTTGCACCGTTATCTCCCCCAGGTGATTGTATCGCTTCCGTCGAAACACGACAAACGAGTACTTCCTACTGTCGTACTATGGCGCGAAATAGGACATATTATTACACTGACTTTCAAAATTTTCTTTGAGAAGCTTATTTATTTTTCAAAGAACATTCTTATGTACCTTAAAAAGTATATATTTTAAATTTAATGCATGTTTTAAAGAATTATGAAATCATTGTCAAAAGCTGTCTTAATCAACTTTATCTAGTTTAAATTTGCAATTTTATTTGTAACTGGTGGGGTCTCTGTTGCCAGAGACGGTCTAAGTAGGTACCGCTACTTACTTACAGCTTCTATTTCTACCACCAAATAGTAATGCGCCAATATTACTGTGTTCCGGTTTGAAGGGTACTATATACAAGCGAAATTATTGGGGTTATGTGACAACACATTATGTCTCAATGCGACGAGCGCAATGTGGTGCTATCTATACAATATTAACAGTCGCCACATTGTTATGGGCAAGCGTATTACTTACCATCAAGTGAACGCCTTACTTACCTCGTTGACTCATCAAATAAAAGTTATGCCAGCATCTCATGTGGCCTGATTTACCTTCTTTCCTTTTCCATTAGACCCCTTTTTCCACATTTCGTAGTTTTTTTTTTATTTTGAATATTATCTACTCAATTCCACTTAAGATGAGCAGTGTAGGAGAACATATACTTATAATAAAAAAAATTACAAATACTAAATCCGCCTATTTCCCTACTTTATGAAAACTTTCGAACATCAACGAACTTAAGTTTAGACACAAATGCCTAAGACATCAATCTAGACCTACCGAAATATAAGTTTAGCACACATTCGGTTCATTACTGTACTTAACCATATGTCGTAAATCAAATTAACAAACAACAAAAGGAAATTGGAACATTAATTTTCATTTAGTGTATCATCGTCTATAATTAAATTAATTTATACGTGAAACTCTATTTAGTTAACTGGGTCAATTAAGAAAGGCGGTTAAAACCGTGCATATTATTTTTGATAAAATATTGAAGTTAGTACTACAAAGTAATGTTTTTAAGGATCGATATGGTGGCCTACTTTTTTTTAAGTCCAAAGAAGTAATGTCTACTTATTACCTTGAAAACGCTCATAAACAGTTAAAAGGCAAAACCTATTACAGGTTGTAATAATTTATCAATTATATATAAAAATAAAAAGATTTCTTATTTATCAGTAGCTTTTCTTTTAATATTAAGTTTATATTTTACCGTTTTGGTCACTGTCTTCTCTCTTATTATTTGTTGTTAAAACTTTATTAGAGAGGATATTATAATTAGATAGTAACTATAGTTTTATAACTTATTTTAAAGCTTTAATAAAAGAATACTTATACGTTCCTAGTCCGTATTTTTATTATTATTTAGTTTTCAATGATTCGGTATAGATATCTTATTATGTTACTAAATAATGTAAAGGTATTTGCACTATACAATGATATAAATTAAAAGTCACAAAGGGACTCCTCCCTACCACAATCAACTTGGTATAGTATTCCTCTAGCGGTTTTGGCTAATTACCAATAGGGGAACCGGTTGAGTAACAAATAGATGCAATTAGTCAGAGGCCGACTGAGTTCTTGTTAATTAACCTCTGAAAATTCGATGGACTTCACTTAAACTACCACAAAACTAATTTAACTTATTATGATCGTGTTATATATATACATAAATAATCAAAATGGTTAAGGAAATATGTAGCAGTAGCACAAAGATTTTCTTTAATGTACTGTAAAACAGGCAGTAAGTGAAGTTATGATTTGAATAGTGCTGTAAAAAAAGAAATGAACTTTAAAAATATATCGTTGTTTTACAGAAGAACTCTTTCCTTCCAGCTGCAAGACATTTTAATATTTATAACAGCTTTTACAGTCATTATTTATATGAAAAGAATTTTCACCGTGAGTCCTTCGACTACTGTACTACTGGTACATAGATGTTGAAGGCTAACAACATTTAAATAAAAGCAGTATGCCATGTCTTATATCCCTGAAAGAAGTTGAGGTCATTTTGAAAAATATCCAAGTATCTAACAGATTGATTTATTTTATAATATTTCTACAAACTAACAAATAAAACATAAGTTTCTCAAACATTAAATGTTACTCAAAACAACTTCGCCCTAGCTATAGAATATTGACAAGTCAACGAATAAATTTCTGAACATAAAATTCTAAGGTCCCTGACCGTAAATAAATTATGAAAGGTTTGTAAAAAACACCTCAAAGGAAGTCACCGCGCAAAACCCTTCAAGCAATACTTCTCAACCGTTTATTTTGTAGGTAATTTTTACTTCAGACATGAAAAACAGATTTTAAGTTTAAAAGAATGCAAAGTTATTTGAAAAGAAATCGTGTTTGTTCTGTTCTATTGTCTTATGATGCTTCGAGATGTTTTCCTTCTATAATCCTTAAGGTTCGTTTTGGTATTAAAAAGTAATAAAAAAATATAAGACCAAAGCAGAAAAGTAATGAATTTGCCTTTGATTGTTGTTTCCCCCTCAGCCTAAACAACGAGTCTCTAACGGACCGCTATGTTTGTTGAAGTAAGATTGGGGGCCCGCCTTCACAACTTCTGTTGTCAGAGACCACACTGAACGTAAACGATTTTCCTACTTATTCGACGTTATAACCGTATTATTATTTATATTTAAATAAAGATTATAAACAAGCTGAATAACATCAATTAAAACAAGTAAACTCAAATAAATAACATTGTTGGCCATGCAATCACTACAATAAAAACTAATAAAAATGAACCACATGTTTGTTAAACTGAAAGACGAGCTTTTTACTAAATTCATATGTTTATACAGATCGTATACAAAAATAAAATATACTTTACTTGTTTATACACATATGTACTATGTATCCAGGATTACTGGACAATTTTAATTTGACTAGTATCATATAGCTGGAGAGATATAATATATCAATTCTTTTCGGAAAACAAATAGTGTTAGAATTTGCTCTTAAACATCAAAAAGGGTAATAAAGGTTTGACTATTAAATCAATAAAATGAAAGTTCGTATATCCTGGATGGGCATTATTGGTTACAATGTACAAGATATATTTAAGATCTAAGCTTGTTTTTGTCAACGTATATTTTTTAAAGTATTAATTGTACGGAAGTGTAGTATGAATCCATATTACACCGAATAGTAAACGGAACGTGTATTGACTTCACTTTCTCGTTTTAACATATATACTGTGTACCATCTGCATATTTTCAATGATTGATTAAAAAAATATAATGAATTCATTATAAAAAAGATCTATCGTATGCCTCTAAGATTACCTGCGTTAACTTTTGACAGATATCTTTAGGTTTTCTTCTTTAAAACGAATACAACTAAAGTGAGCACAACGTCTGCTGGGGTCAGCTGGCTATAAAAATTAGGGTTTCATAAAATAAATTAAGAGCGCGCCATTTTAAATGAAACAGGATCATAACTGAAATTGCTTTTATACAGTACATAGTCATGAAACAGCTCGCCAATATTACAATAAACGTTGCAGAAATGTTTAGTTAGTTCTTATGTGTTTTAACATCTTTTCATTAATTGAAATAGGAAGTAAATAAAGCAATACAATTTCAGAATATATTCAGTTATGTACTTTAGCAAATAAATTCAGGCAGATAATGAGGAAATAGTTCCTGGTGCTGCCAACAGGTTAGGTCTCTGTTGACAGAGACTGTTTAGGTAGGTACTACCACAGCTCCAATAATAGACGAATAGTAGCATGCAAACATTACTTTATTTTGATTTGAAGGATGCGGCAAGCTAGTAAAATTACTGATGTAACGAGACATAACACTTTGTGTCTCAAGGGGACGAGCGCAATATGATGCTCTGTGTATGTAATCTAAACTAGCATAATGTTGTTGTTCGTAAGCATATCTCTTACTATCAGGTTAACGTCTCGCTTGTCTCGTTGAATATAAAGAAATTGCGGTGAATTCCTTTAACAGTAAATGTTAAGCTAACCATATACCTACTTGATGTATTAATAGCTTATACTGCTTAAGCCAGTCGAATATCAATACTAAATAATTAATCCCTGTAATCATTTTCCTAATAAGATGAGTTCTGTCTCGTTTAAAACTTACCATCGAGCCAAGGTCTTGCTCAGTCCGTCGTTTCACTAATGAAAGGAAAGACAATTTCGTACCATTTAATGTCCTTTAAAATGAATGAATTTAATTCTTAAGGTGGAAGCTCGGTGGATACGAAATATGACTCAATAAGGAACGATATCTTTTTTGTAGGTTTTTCTAATAAAAATCTAGTTATACCTGAGAGCGGTAGGCTCATAATATATTCTTAATTTATACAAGGCTCTGAGCGCTCACGCGTGATATTGCGAAGAGATTGCTTCGGGAATCTTTCCTTAACAACCCACTTCATTTCAGATTTTTGACTTGTTGACAAAGAATATGCCTAGAATGATTTTTTTTTAATACATAATGAAGAATAAATTGTATGTTTTAATCCCTAAGGTAATAAGAAATTTAATTTGACTATTAAAATTATAAAGCAAGGCCACGTTTTGAGAAACAGCTTATAAGGGATCTACGACCAACAGTGGACGTCCATTGGTTGAGATGATGATAATTAAAAGTAAAACATTTTTTAAAATAAAATATCAAACTTCGTACGTTTTTATTTTTTATTAAAGTCGCTAAAGTTTTTAGAAATCTCATTAATACCATTATTAAGTTTAAGATCATTACCACAATTCAAACAGATTTAAGAGATCTTAATTTTATGCATTATAAAAGTTAAAAGTTAACCTTTTGTTTTAAGTATCTTACCATTATTTTAAGTTCTATTTTGTTATTTACAAAAATTGTTGTCACACCATTATGACACAATCTCCTAATATAGTATCAGCAGATTACTCTCCTAATATAACTCTCGGCTTTGAATCCCGCTGAGAAATTTTTAAGGTTGATACCAGTTATATCAGCCTTCTTTACGGGGTGAGCTGCTGCAGGTGTCTACGAAGTTTGGTTTCCGCAACATCTATTCCTTAATATCTATTATTTGTGGTACTACCTCGCCGTTGGTAATTTCACATACTGTTCTGTTACAATTATACAAGAGTGCACAATGTTACTAAGGCGACTATATTTAATAATGCTATCCTTAACAAAGTGTATTGTTTTTAAATACATAACAATCGCCCAATGAATTAATAGTTATTCACTGAACTAACCCCATCTACCATCAGTGAATATATATAATTATAACAAATTAATGAATAGTAAAATTTAATAATTAAGTGCAATTTTTTAAATGCACTATTAGGAAATATAAGAGTGTATATTGATTGAGAACATTAACGTAACTAAGCATCAGATTGCGGTCAACTTGATTAATGTTCAGCAATCGGTTATATATAATCAGTCAGATGAGAACACATGCTGGTATTAATTTCGTTACGGAAGTGTACACAGTGTGTTTATGTATGCGGAAATATTGATTATACAACTACAACAGCATCTTTATTTATTTATGCATATAAAAATACACAGCAGAGTTATGACAAATGGATAAATAAATTCAAAGGCGCTAGTTATTCTAATAAGGAATATCTTTCACGACGGAATTTCATGACGGAAATTGAATATTCGTTGCACTTAGTAAAACTAAAACAAGACATATAAACTAATTATTAACTATAATTGCTTACAAGTAAAAAAAGTAAACCAGAAAAGCAAATACATTCAAATTTATAAGCTTCCAGACAGCGGAAAAATGGTCTTCGACGCGCTTTTTAAATAGTCCTACTGTCCTAACCCCACGAATAACTGGAGAAAGTTAATTCCCGTTTTTAAGACTTCAATGTTCCCAGTGTTGGGATACGAGGCGTTCTCTTATATGAAAAGTGCGCTACTCCAAATCTAGTTATTTACGTATTCATCAAAGCTGTTCTTAGTAACAACCTACCTTACCCAACCTAGATTTTAGAAAACACTTACTTTCCTGGTTATATGTAGGTCAATTAATATAAATACTTTGATGTATAATTATTTAATATTTTATAAATTAAAGTTTGGTATAATGACAGCATACATAGGATAATTGCAATATATCCGAATACCCTGATAATTAAAATTAAAACGCAAATTGTAGATTATAGAAAACGTGTAGTCAACGCATCCTTTTGTTTTGTGATTTTCGGAGCACTTTTTGTAATAAAATTGGTAACAAGACTGTAAAGTATCAAATACTAATACCGCATCAATACCAAGATTATGGGTTTTACTCCTCGGGTCGTTTGTATTAAAATTATGATTCTTCTTCCACCTTTCTACCTAAATCATAGAGCTTCTCATAATATCAAGTCTATCTGTATGCCGATTTACTCTAAATTTATATATTAAACTGTAAAGTTACTTTGTGTTTTGTGCAAAAATAAAATTATTCCGTATTAAATATTTACCATAACGAATATTATGAAATATGTTTTTTTTTCTTCGTACCTTCTACAGTTTTCACAGAATATGCAAATTCGCTAAAGTAGACAACTGTGTTCTCTTCATGGTACATGAAATTTTTATTAAAGCGTTAACTTTTCTACTTGGTAACTTTGCACATGGACAAACTATCGGAACTGTGTTGTTTATACTCTTTTCCGTAACTGTATTTGTATTCAAGTCCACAAGATTAAGTTCCACCATAAATATTTCTCGCTAAGTTGTAGTTTAAAAATTCGACGTAGCTACTGTTTTTCGGTACAAAGAATCAGCAGTTAAAGAAAATTAGATTTAACTCTAACGTTTTTTATTCGTTGAGGTGGTGGTCTCTGTTACCAGTGAGCTTTTGGGTAGGTATCACCGCAGTTCCCACATCTGCCGCCAAACATTAATGTGCAAACTATTCCGTTTAATATATAATGAAGATGATAAAGAGTATATAAAAACATAAATAAAAATATATTAGAAAAAAACCACTCCACTTTCCTCTTTATGAATTTAATAGAATTCACGGCTCATTTAAGCTGATAATAATTTCTTTTATGGGACAAGCCTACTGAAGTGAAAAAGTACTTTACTGTAAGTCATATGTTATCAAACAATTGTTGCAGTAGATAACCAAAATTAAAATAAAAAAGATACCTCTTTGACTTCTTAAATATGAGAGATGAATTCAGTTTATTTAGTCCTACCATGCAAATAAAAATAACTTCATAAAGTTCGCTTTATATAAAACTTTGTAAACTAATAACAAAATGCTCATGTCGACTTAAAAACTAGTTACAACCCTTTCTCGATATTATTGATTAAGCGTAATTTTACAGCGTATCGAAAATTACAACTACTGAGAACAGATGTAATAATGAAAAATCCTTAGAAAACATTTACTTTTCTGGTTATTTGTAGGTCAATTAATATAAAACATTTAAGTTGCTACACTTATAACTTAATTCTTAATTTAATAACTTACGGCAGTCGTACATTATTACTTTTTAATTTCTTATATATTTTTATACATGATGTGATTCTTTCATGTTCAAACTCGCTTATGATGTACAGGTTCAAAATAGTATAAGAAATAAAAACTCGTTTGTAATGAATACGGATATTTTCCTTTTATGTGTAGAGAAAGTAAATATATGATAAAGAATACCGTTATAAGAGTTTTATATAGGGAAGAGGTTGCACCGAAATTTCATCAACAATGTGGTCTGTGTGAACAGTGTAGAGGTGAATATGGAGCAAAGCATTTCAAAGCATAGCTGGCGGGTAGTTTAGCGTGCGTTGTTTGCTTTGTGTTTATCCGGAGTGTAGAGTTTCACAGATGTACTTGTAAATAAAGACTCGTATATTTTCAAACTGCAAAGTATGCTCCGTATAATGTACTTTTTATAACTCTTGATGAGACGTTTTGGCATCCTGAGTTAGGCTGTTTAAAATGGAGTATTTATGAAAACATTATAACAGTGAAAACAAACCAAAGATTCTTCTTTTATCGAATAAAATGTTGTATAACATTGTTTTAAGAAAATAAACTGATGGACAGAAAGCATCGTATATTGCTTACAAAGTAACAGCCTCTATAGCTATCCATAACGTTCACTTAACTTCCGCTTCCTAAACTCACAAGTTATCAGGTTAAGACACAATGGCACAATTTATTTATTCTTTTTCCGGAAATACTATGTTATTATATATATTTTCATTCCTTTTTTTTTTCTATTATATCAAAGTAGTTTTTATATACACATTCTCTCAACTCTATATAGACTGACAGAGATTTGATTGTCTTTTGACATTAAATTTGACAAGTCAAAAGTAACGAAATATTACTACAAAGTTATAAACAAAATTATTTTTCATATCTTTTTCTCTGTTTAAGGACTTACAATCTATTTAAAATAGAAAAGAATCTTTTCCAAGAAAGTTGTACTTAGATATTCTTCTTTTTGCGGTAACAAATTAATTTGACCCTTTTTAACTCTTTCAAACAAGTTTTGAGTAGCTTACTTACAATTATATAATTGGTTATTAACTATAGTATGTACCCGCAATAATTGTTTACTGCTTTTGAATTCTTAAAGAGACGATCTATAAACCAATTCATATTTTTTTTCGACTATTTAAGGTTTATAAAATATACCTGTGTTAACAATTATATCAAAAACACCAAATGTCTGAAAAAAACTACTGATTTTACTTTAGGAAACACACTAAACTCTGGAAATAATTAATATTAGAAACTGATAGATAAGTGATATATATACAAGAAAAAATTCTGAACAACCAAATACAAATTTTAATAATTATAAAGTAAGGATACAGTCTTTTAGCTTGTTCCAGAGCAAATTCCATTCCAATATCAGCAATCCTAGTTTGACTTGAACCCCTGCCAAGACACAATCATTAAAAATTTAAAATGCCGAAGCTACGAGCTCGAGCACAATCATTTTTAGTATAAACTGCGTCAAATTAATATCATACTTTTTGTGATGAATTATCCGATTTTATTAAACTATGACACACATTTTGCTATTTCCTTCAATAACCTGATTTATTGACAACCACATCCTCTGTTTGTTTAATAAGTTTTCATGAAATTAGATCAGCTAAGAGCTGCAAGAAAAAAATGCATCTAATGTTGTTTAATTACCATCATGTATATCAACATGGTTGAAAGCTACAAAAGTCTTCAATGCCAAAAAAATCTATTTATTAATTTTACTAACTGTCATTAAGTCAAGCTCCCAAGAATAGTTATATAAACCCCGTTATGAACGTTTTCAAAATTTTCCAAGCCTATTCGGTAGCTATTCGTAAAACTTCCCGTAATATCTTTTAGGCCATTCCTGAACTTTGCGACCCGTCCCTTCAAACTATTAAACTTTGACGAAGTCGTCGAGTTTTAGACTTGATAAGATTGTAAGCAGTATTTTAACTTCATGCTTATCCCACACAGTCTTGTTGTATTTATTGAATCACTAATTAAACTAACACAACACATAATTGGACAAATAGTCAAAAAGATGTAAGCCTTGACGATTATCGCAATAATTGTAGTAAAAAGTATTAAAAAAACTTAGAATTAATGGTCATCTAAATCTTTAGTCCATCGCACAAAAAATAGACTCAGTACCTGGACTCGAAACAAAACGACGACAAGAAGTTCAAGAAGTCATTTTTTTAACAACACTAAATGCTGCTAATGGGAGCTCGTTATGATAATAACATGTTGTTAAAAATGTTTCGTTCCAGTTTTATTTTCTCGAAATAAGTTTTTAAGAACATTGTTTTGAATCTTTTAATATTTTCATGTTATTGGATTATCATTAGTTCTAAATTTTTTCAGTTTTTCTAAAAAATCTTAGCAGTTTGTTACTTAACAAATTTTGTTTATAGAAAACATCGTTGGTAAAATATCTGTTTCACCTAAAATACAATATTATGTAACGTTGCTACATAATCTATTTATTTAACGGTATTATAAAGTTATTAAAGAACCTTTTTTAACAGATTATTACTATATAAATGATAAAAGAAACAATTTCAGTTTTACGGCAAAAAATATCTATTTCATTACACCCGTACAACGATGCTAACTACTCACCGTCTTGTTTTTTATGAAAACTTCACAGAATACTGCAGAACATTTTTCAATTATAAAGGTGGGTCCATAAAACATAAAAATATGAAATCGAAATGAAAATTTCTCAAGAGAATTCCTTGGAGGCAAAATATTGTTATTAATACTGGAAAGAAATAACTTTGCTACTTCTTCACACAAAAGTGAAGACTGGGGTAGCAAATAAACGTGATTTCGGCTAATAAATTTTCTGACTCTACAAAAGTTTTTGAAAGCTGTTGTCTGTCATATGACGATTTTAAAACGACACATATACGAAACTTACGTTCAGTGAGTTTGAACCCATAGTGCACATAATAAGCACTATATAAAACAGCCTTAAACTTTTATTAAGTAACTTCTCAAGGAATAGCATAACTAAGAAAACATCGACTAGAGTGAAATACTTTTCAAACGGTAAGCAATATGTCTGTGTATGGTTCAATTCATTCAGAAGCAAACCTTTCACGGAATAATATATTGTTTCTTGTATTTGTGTTTGCAATTCAGATACCTGTTATGGCAATTTTGTATTAATAGTATCATTTGAATCGCAAAGAGCTCATTGCGCTGCAAATGTTGCCAGGGAATTGGGCCATTACGCTCAGCATCGACGAAGCACAATGTTTACTTTGGTGCTTTACTATTGA